>CAJUYI010001412.1:0-55217 GCA_910591695.1 Galerucella pusilla
TGATGAGTAGATTCCACGAAGTGAGGGTTTATACAGTTAACTCAACACAAATAACTATTTCAAGCGTCGAAAAATGTTGATCACTCAATCGTTTGGGGCAACATCAGGTCTGTATGACGGCAGACTCGTCAATTTTACGATGTTATTATGTTGAAAAATTAATTCTTCAAGAATCGGCACAAATAGCACCACACATCTTATCTTGGGAGCTTAAATAATAGTTAGGTACGCCAGAGGGCTGGTCAGCTTCTCTAGTTATACTAATGAGGACTGTTGAAACATTGTCAACTGGTTCGTCATGTACCTAAAATAGAAAAATGATCCAAGCACAATAAAATTTCTCATTGAGTGGTTGCTGATATTTTCAATTTTATTAATTTCTTCACTGTATCTACAATTAACAATTTCCATGATTAAAATTATTATTCTTTGTTACGTTAACACTACTTAGTAATGATATGTGAGACATAGATCATTATATAGAACTTACCAAGTCATTCAAAATTTTTAACATTTGACAAAATGTATTTGAAACATCTTTTATTCAGTTTTCTTACAAACCTATCAATTATCACAGTAGACTGGTGATCTCAAGTAGACAAATAAAATTTCCACAGCTGCATGTGTGGCTGCATGTCAAAATAATAAAATTGAAATATGAAAGTTTGTTCATTTGATGGCATCGGTTGGTGAATTTTTATAGCTTAAGGATTTACATATCTGGACCTTTAAAAAATATATATTTCAATGAAATGGTAAATAAAGCCTTTTATAAAAGGTTTCTAAATACAATGACAGATAAAATTCCCCTACTCTACCTACTACTTCTGCTATCACTTGCAGCATCACCAAAATATTCTAACTGCTACAAAAACGGCTTTGAAATCTTCCTCACGTGCAGAAGTTTCGTCCGTTTGTCCGGTTTCTAGCCTCTAAGAAAAGTGTTGCTGTGCGCATGCAGGAAATTTCAGTTGTAGTTTAGGCGCTCGAAGAAAGTTTGCAGTGCGCTTGTTTAATACCATTTATGACAACCTTGGATATATAACCACAATAAGTGAAAACAGTTACTTTCATTTGATGTCTCTGAAGGAACTGATATAGTTGAAATAATACCCTTCTTGGTGTGCGTAATCGATTGTGACGTATATCCGGGTTTTCGGCATGTCGTTTATTTTATTTACCATTTTGACATATAGCTAACCTTAAATTTGATAATTAAAATCATCAGGATCGTATTCAGCCAAATTCGAAAAGGCTATGAAATCAATAATTACCAGCATCTTTTTCTAACTGAAAATATTTCAGAACTTTCAAAATGCTGATGTTTTTTCTAGGCATATTTCTGTATTATTTAGATAAATATAACAATAAGATTAATATTCACTTCAAATAAATATAATAATTGACCGTCAGCAACGAAGTACACACCTGACAAGAACTGTCAGTGTGACAGTAGAAAAAGACGTAAGACACATTGCCGCTACGAAAGTAACGCCTTCATAGTATTTTGAGCTCCCGATTGATAGGTTGCGCTGGCGCGTAATCTAAACGTCAACCAATCAAATTGTTGTAAGTCAAAGATTAGGGTTAACGTTTGTAAAACATTCAAACGGTTCATTATTGTGATATTTTGATTAGGATTAATCACAGACCTGCCTTTTTTTCCATTTCTTCCTACGTAATGTGATGGAAGGAGATTAACAATCGAAGACGCACACCAAGAAGGGTATTATTTCAACCATACCTCATTTTGTAATGTTATTTTCGATTCGAATAGGTTAGGTTATAGGTAATCTAAATAGGGACATAAAGCCGTTCTTCAAATAGGTGAACTTCTTTATAGCTGAGTACACATGACTAGAAAGTCAAGAAAACATTGTTGTATTATGTGTCAAAATTTTAATTTTTTAAAATTGCAAAGCGCTTTCGGCTATAAAGTGTGATACCAGCAAGTAAGTAATAATAGTTGGAAATATGTAAAATAAGAAATTATTAAAGAATCACTTACTAGTCAGGTATATGATACAAGAAACCTAATTAAAGGTCGACAACACATTAACGTCACAAAATAAAATTCTTCAAAATTACATTACATTTTAAATATTCCCCTGATTGGGGTAAACTATCTTTAACTTTTGAACATTTCCAGTTTTAATTTTAATATCTTCAGCTACTACATGAGAATGATTTGACGGGTTCTCATTCGACCTTGATATCAAATTACTTTATTTACAACAATTTCTGCAAATTTAAATGGGTTCTTTAATATTTACATTTACACATAATTATAACAATGTTATTTTTATACTCATGTTGGATAACTTGAGTTCTGTGTTCACTTAGATTGTCACCTGTCATTTGTTAATTTCAAATTGAAGTAGTGTCACTTCAATTTCCGTTCTACTAACACGTGTTCGTGCAGTAGCTGAAGATATTAAAATTAAAACTAAAAATGTTCGAAAGTTAAAGACAGTATACCCCAATCGGGGGAATATTTTAAATTTAATGTAATATTAAAGAATTTTATTTTGTGACGTTAATGTGTTGTCGACCTTTAATTAGGTTTCTTGTATCATTTACCTGACGAGTAAGTAATTCTTCACTAATTTTTTATTTTACATATTTCCAACTATTATTACTTACTTACAGGTATTGCACTGAAGATGGCTTAATAGCCGAAAGCGCTTTGCAATTTAGAAAAATTAAAATTTTTACACAGAATACAACAATGTTTTCTTGGCGTTCTTCAAATAAATCACTTATCCTTATCCGTATACGCGGTATACGTAACGTAACGGAAATACGTAATTAATCAAAAAGAAGTATGAAGCAAATGCCTTCGTAACGTAACCATACATGTGTTTCAATTTTCAACCTAAAAAATAGAAAGACACTATTATCTTGATCATAGAAAACAAGGTCAAGATTTTTAAGCACACAACATCACTTTTGTCGTTTGGCTCTTGAAAAACGCGAACACGGAACACAATAAAGCAACGTGACGGATTAATACGTTTTACGAAACGTAACGAAACCCACATATCGCTCCAGCACATGCGCATTGCGATACGGATACGGATGAGTGGTGATTTTTAGAACCGCTTTCTGTCCCTAATATTGGCGCGATTTTGCAGTAGCGCCCACAATTTCTCGGATATCAGTCATGAGCATTGCAAGCGAGATTGATGACGTTCTTCTCATAGCGCTGAATCTGAGAACTATTCTCAAACAGTGACATTTTTTGTCGCATTCGGGATCGTATGATTCTTGATGGATTGAATTACAATCTCGCGTGCGATAAAAAATTAGTCACTGTTTAATAATAGACCGCCTGTAGCACTAGTATGTAATGTTGGAAGTCGAGTACGCTACATATCTACGTGAAACTTTGTTTGAGGGGTTGTTCAGAATGTCTAGAGATTAATGTTAAATGGTTCTGAGTACTTATACTTAGTTGTTGTATTTAATTGTCGAATTATTGTAAATCAATTGAAATAAGAATTTTCAAAAACAATTTTGTCAAACGTATTTTTCCTCCCAAACGAAAATGGAAATTTTTCTCCACTGCAAGAAGAAATATTAATAGATAGATATCGATTGAATCCAATTAACTAAAAGTTTTTTTTATATCTATATTTTTTTCCACACCCATCTTTCAGTTTTATATATATATATATATATCTTTATACATATTACATACACTACAAATAAATGGGTGAGGAGGAAATAATAAGACATCAAAACTGAAATCAAGTTTAGTATTCACGGTTGAGTAACAATAAAAAGTATCGATTCACCACTTAAATATGATTTATTCTCATTCTTCTGAATATAATAATTACCTTAGTATTACAAGCTTACAAAATAAATATTAATTGAAATATTTAGTTAGTTGCATTTAACGTAACCCTAATTATTTCTTAGATCATTTATGTTAACGGTTGAGTTAAATTTTTTCTTGTAATGGATCGCTGGCTATTTTATTTAAAAAAATATGTTATTAATGCTCCACTTGGATCTGTGCAGGAGGAAAAAAGGTGAAGAATTCCGCAGATATTGAACTACCCACTCGTCTGTTCTGCACTTTTACACGTATTAAGTAGTTCTGTTTTTTTACAAGCCAGCACTCGCTCCCTATGTACCTTTAAAAGAAGTTGTCACTCCCTCTATTATCAATATACTATAAAAAAATATCACGTTGACCTGAAAGATACTTCATTTTTCTCAAAAGAAAAAGAAAAGTTATTTATTCATTAATATATATGCGCTTTTTGGTATTGTTTCGAGACCTTCCAGTTTTTCAATCGTGGCAAACCTCCTTTGTTTTCCTATTCCTTCCAGTTCTGCGAACGGAAATAAGGAAATAAGTCAAGGGGACCAAAGTACGGTGATTGGGGTTGGGGTATGTTTATACAGTATTTTTATTTTGAAAAAACCAGGAACAAGCATCGATTTCTCATTATGAGTCTAAAGCACTGGATTGTTTTCACTCAAATCAAGTAGTTCCCTTTAAATTACAAAAGAAAAATTGCGCATAATTTGAAGGTATTGGAGGGATATCGCAAGCTATTATTTTAGCTCCGCTTATTAGGGGAAACGTTATTTTGACATATAAGCATGCGCACTTTCATCCATAACGTTTAGCGTGTTACGGTACTTAGGGCGAAATACCTTTCTGGGGGCCTGAACCCTTTTGCGGAATCAGCCCCAATGTAATATTGGAAGAAATAAGTAAAGCCGAGAAAAAGAGACCATTGGAAAGATCTAGTAGGGATTATACAATCAAGGACTCTTCTGGGTGACTACAACCTGTCGAGATCAAAAGAATGCATAAGTCAAAGTAAAACTGTGCTAAGAGTTTTGACAGGGATCCTAACGGGACCTGAAAAAGCTCAAAATAGTGGAGGAAGGAGAATGCAGATATTGTGGAATGGAAGAAGAAACCTCCATCCACATACTTTCCAACTGCACAGCACTCCAGAATCCTAGAGCACAGCACCTGGGAGATTACTGGCTAGAAGAGGAACATTTGCCTAAGTTGAAGCCTGCAGACATCCTAAAATTCCTCCGGGAAATAGGACTAAAGGAACTACTAGTTTCTGAGACTCTCCTCAGGAACTGAGTAGAAGTAAGGGGGCACAATAGATCTTTTAGGTCTCAGTAAATGTCACCCCAAAAATCACACATACACATAGGGCGAAATAAAGGCACCTTCTTCAGGTGGACGCTTTTTAACGTTTTGGATGGATACCTACATGAATTAATAATAAAACGTTTAATTAATGATATTTAAGAGAATAAATTACATGCTGAATAAACAAGGGTAAGAAAACTGGAAATATGAACTATTCCACTAAATACTTCAGTTAATCCCATATTTAGACACTTTTTGCTTTTTATTTCCATGTAAATAGATTATAATATTCTTGTCAATATTCATAAAATTCAGTATTAAGGCACTGTATAAATTAAAAAATTTTCATTATAGGTACCTCCACTCGTTTGAGAAAGCTACTATGTTAGCGAAACGCGTCACAGCTTCAATTTTATTATAACCTAGATTTTAACAAATTAAATTGTTTCATTTCATCCTTTATTCCACAAACGCTCTCGTCTTTGTAGTGTAGTAGATTTTTCAGTGTATTTATTAGTGTGTAAGTATTTATCAGTAGACTTTAAATTAATCAGTTTATTTAAATGTTTTCTATAGCTTGTAGTTGAGATAGGAACCTATTAGTTCGAGGTTGGTTGTGACGGAACAGCCAACACCAAAAGAAGTTTTTGAGGCGTCTGTGTAGAGAACTACATCAAAAGGTGTTTTTTCTATTTTTTCCAAAAATGCTTTCTTTATAAGTATGTTGGGCGATTCATGTTTATTGAACTTGGTAAGGGAGGTATTGAATAGAGGAAGTTGTTTAGCCCAAGGAGGGATATGAGGTTGGGGGAGCAGAGTGGTTATTGAAAGGTCGGTATTCTCAAGTAAAGGGAAAAGAAGATGGGCAATAGATTTCACGCTACGTTTGGAACTAGTGTTGGAAGGATTATGTTGAGATATTGATGTGAACAAAGGGTAAACAGGGTTAGAAGATGTTGATGCAGCGTATGAAAGGAGGAGGGATTGACGTCTTAGGGGTGGCTCATTTGCTTCACAGTATAGACTAGCAGCTGGACTAGAAGGGAAAGCACCCAGGGAGAGTCGAAGGACTGTATTGTGAATAGAGTTCAGTGAGTCGATGGTGGATTTGGAAGCTGACATGTAAATAAAGCTGCCGTAGTCTAGTTTAGACGGTAAAGTCTTAATAAGGTATTTCCGTCGGATCCCCAGTGATAGTGACAGAGAGCTTTGATGATATTAAGTCTTTTAAGACAAATGCCTTTGAGTGTGTTGATATGAAGTTTCCATTTAAGCCGAGAGTCGAAAGTTGATCCAAGAATTTTGCAATGATCAACAGCAGGTAACGGGGAGTTATCAAAGAAGATTAGCGGTGTACCGGATGGGGATCTTCTGCTAAACTTTTTGTTTTTTGTACGAACACATGAAACCACACAAATATCACGGAAACCAATGTTCCAATAAACGTTTCAAACTTCGTAGTTTCTCGGTGCTACCATATTTCAGACAGACAAAATTATTAACAGGCATTTGTTTCGTTTGAACCTCATAACTCAATTATTATTCATTACTACTTAGAATAACTATTTTGTGTCCTAAAATTCAGTTGTCGCTTGCGTTGAAAACATTTTAATAATGTAATGTAATGCTTATACACAACTGAAATATTTTATTGGGCTAATAATATCTTGTGTTTACTTAGAAGTATTTGGCATGACAATATTGTATATTTTAGGTAGGTATGTCAAAATATTTGATATGAAATAAACATTATTATTACTATTAATATTATCATAATACAAAGGAAAAGTAGGATATTTGGCAAAGGATCGGCAAGTTACCTTAGAATGTTATCTAATGGTGGGTTTACTTTTACATGTAAACAAATGTATCTTTTACAGCCAGTTTCACAATAATAGGTTACCTCATGGTTAAAATGTATCCAACGGTTACGACAAAATTTGGGTTTCACAATATGTGGTCAAGGGTATAAGTAAAGGTTAACCATTAAAAAATTCAACTGCAATCCAGAGAACGGGTAACTGAGCTAACCAAGGAAATCTAACCTAATTTATGATTGTTAACTGCATCAACTGTCAAATTTTAAAACTGTATATTGTTATTTTCAATTACAAACAATTAGAAATATGAAAGAGTACGATGTTGGTTACTATAGCAGTGACGGCCAAAAATTATTCGCCCAAGACGTGATTATTTCGAAGAATTCGACAGTCACAATTTTTTATGCAGATTTTGTATGTCAAAGTGGACAGTAGAAATTTTGTTGGAAGATATTGAGGAGGCTATTTCCCAACCTACAATTAAAGCGTGGGGTAGTTTAGTAGTTCCAGTATAAAAACTGTAAAACATAACCTCTAAAGGTCTGTTTTTTCCTTTCATTTGACATAGAACTGCATACTATCGATGGTTTTCATACCAACACAACAAAAGTTAATATAATTTCATAAGTTATCTGACCATTAGTTAAATGACGATTGTGAAACATGTTCTAATGGTTAGTGTCTCGGTTAAGGTTACTTAATCCTTAGAGTTTACCACCGATTGTGAAACTGGCTGCTAAAGGTATTACTTTGAGGGCGAGTTGTATCAAACACTTAAACTCGGTTTAATGGTAACTGATGTTTAGGGCGAGTTGTACCAACAGTCGGCTAAACCTGGTTTATCTAACCATAGGGTTAAATTTAACAGAAGTTTAAACCGGTACGTGTTGTACCAGTGGTGTTTTCGTGCAGTTTTGTTAATCAATCATTTTGAAAGGTTGGTATCAGTGAATGCTAGACGAATGAACTACTGTGGAGTAAATTACTTACGTTTTGCCAATGAAAAATATAAAAGAAGAATTTTTAATGCGATTCTAACCCCCAGTCTCAGTTTACATTCTCAGTTCCTGAAGTGTTTTTTATTTTTGCATATTATTTCATTTGACTAAAAATGAATAAAAATAAAAAAAGGTCAGAAAACTTCACGGCCAAAGAAGAACGCCTCCTCTTGGATTGCGTCAAGCAATAGTGGAAATAAAGAGGAAATAAAAGGACTGACGCAGTCAGTAATGACGAGAAAATGGAGGCGTGGAAAAAAGTCGCTCTTAATTTTAATACATCTAGCGATCGCTACAGGGACTTGGGCATCCCATGAAAAAAAATCCAAAGCAGCTTTCGCGGAAGAGAAACTACAAGGACTCGGCACAGGTGGCGGAAAATATGTTCCATCTCCTGCCAATGATATTGATGTGGAACTGAAGGAACTTTTAGGTAAACAAGTCACTGGCCTGTGCTTTCAAGTTGACGATGTATCCAAAATTTCCTGGTTATTCCATTCTGTAAAAGGGTTAGTTCGTCGCCGAAAGTTTTTTGGGCGTCTCGGATATACTTGTAAATTCACAAGTTCATTAAAATCTTCGTCATCACCAAAACTCAGTATATCGGGATATTCCATTATACCTATTTGGTAAAAATAAAAAATTTACAGAATCCACTGACAGTTGAACAAAGTTTTTAGGTTAGAAAACTAGGGTTATTTTTTTAACCACTCATTTTTGGGCGGTTAACAAACCCGTTGGCAAAACTCTGGTTACCCACTGATCCAGTCTGGTACAACACCCATTTTGCTTAAACGATTAGTTATGTTTTAAACCTTGTTGGTACAACTCGCCCTTATTAGACTGTGGCTGATTGATGTATTTATTATCAACAATTACATCAGTCATCGTTAAACCGAGTTTAGGTGTTTGGTTCAACTCGCCCTGAGAGTTTTATAGTCAACGCCGGAAGTGTAATTAGTGGTAAATAACGAAAATCAAAACTCAATATCTCACCAACGTTAAATTTTGAAAAAGAAAAATTTTACGTTAAATCTTTTGTTATGCAAAACTCTAATTTTCATTGCAAAGTTATTAACGTTTTACGATAATACCGGCTGCGCTTGCGATATCTCTCTAATATTTATTGGCATTACGGTAAGTAGGTACTCACGTTGTAAACAAGAAAAGCAAAACTTTCACATTTGACCAAAATTGATTTGAACTTTTCGCTATTGATTCATCTAGTTGCTTCCATTAGAATGATTTAGTTTCGACAACGTTACGTACCAGTTATGATCATTTTGAGAAAATTAGATCTGGTAGTTGACGTAATTTAACAGCTCCTAAGCGATCCTCGTGTGTTGGTTCTTTTGACCAAAACTCAGGGACGTATTAACCACTAGGTCAAATAGGCCATTGCCCAAGTCGCCACGAACGAGATAGGCTCGTAGTAGTATGGCGGAATGACAACCTCTTATTTTATGTGTAGCATAGGCTGCAAAAAAATGAATTGTCCCTAATAGGCGCCAATATTTGGTTGGCCTAAGGCGCCAAAAGACCTCAATACAGCCCTACCAAAATTCAGAAATATCGGTACAAACGTTCATATAGGCTACTGCATATAGGTTACTCAACGGGGTGTGGTACCAGATGCAAATTCATTATCCGGTTCATGTATTCTTTGTTTGTGGTATATTCTTGGACTTCATTTTTTTTTGTGTTCCGTTCGGAATGGTACCAACCGATTAGTTTACTTTTCTACGTATCGATGTCATCTTTTAATAATCTCCCTACGAAAGTTTGGAGTCCGACTCTGATTGGACTCAATATGACTTCAAAATAGGCAATAAGTAAATTCTTCTTGATGAGTAGTCCTGTGGAGTGCTCTCTACTCTTGGATTTGGACTTGGATTTGAGCTGCTCCAATTTTAATAGGTTTCCGATTTTCGTTTTCCACTGTTATTCTACAGACAAAGTTGTTTTTTTAATGGTAACAATCCTACATCTAGACTAGTTTTCCTCCTTTGTGCGTTCTAGTCCCAGGAGTTTATATATGCAATAAGTCAATGCTTCGCATTGGAAGATAATGTTTTTTGTTCATTCCTCTAGCATGTAGAACCATGGTATGCATGCATATATGCATAGGCTGCAGTGACCGGATAGTAATTTCATCACTTTTTTCTTTTGACCACTACTAAAGGTTAGTATTTCGTTGAATTGCTACGCCGAGGGTCTTTTAATCAGGATTTTACTACGAACCAGCTGGCTCACAACCCGATAATATATTTATAACATTATTATTTTTTCAACTTTCCTGGGAAATTGAACGACAATATTTTTTATATTTTCATTTCAACGTTTCAGCTATCTGTATAAAGAATAATCAAGCTTTTTAAATTCTGGTTCCTATCCGATATTACAAAAAATTAGACAACTATCAATAATATTTTGAAGCTTAAGACTGCAAAAAATTTCTTGTCATTTTTTTGAAGGTCCATTCACAGCAGATCATTTCCTAAATGAAATGTGGAATAAAATATTTTATTTTATGACATTATAACAGTCTACTTGGAATGGGATCCAGTGAATTGCACGCTCCAGGAACGGTTTTTGTCAGGAGATATGTAGACGATATTTAACACATATAAATGAAAGATAAAAATCTATGAAATTTGAAAGTCAAATTGAAAATAGCAATATTTTGCCATTTTCAGATGTTCTTATCAATAAAACATCTACAGGGTGTGAAACAAGTATTCACCATAAGCCAACAAATACACTAATAAGTATTTGAATTTCCAATCCAATCATTTAATAAACGTAACAAAGGGGAAAGTAAAATCTTTATACGATGGATCCAAAATCATTTGTTTTAATGATAATGAATAGTAATATACAATAATAACAATAATATTAATAATTTAGTTAACATTATTCATTAAAACCCAACAATACCGTATTGTTACGAACTCACTGATTCAGAAGCCGGTCCTGTCGCAAACTATGAATGCGACCTTTCTAGAAACGTTCTTTCACAGGTAATATTCAGACTGTTCTCGAATTGTACCAGGCCATACAATGGTTTAACGCGAATGTTCTCGAATTATAAAGTATACGCATAGGTGGTATATTCAAGAATTTTCTAGAGCTGCAAAGAACTATATATACGCGGGCTTTTGAGCGAGTGGGTATGAGAGTGAGTGAACAGAAAGTGAATATAAATAGTGTTGAAGATAAATTAGGACAATTATTATACCGAGTATAGATAAATTAATAGACATTAAGTAGTGTGTATATAAATTAAGTTTATTATAGTGTGTAAGTGTTTCTTTAATAAATCAATAGTAATTAGCCATATAGTGAGTGTATAATTTTATCCCACGGTAAAAACAGTTCAAATAAATGAGAAAAACATTACAGTATGTAAAGGATTTATCAGAAAGAATTATTGAGAAAATTGGTAATTGATTCAATATTCGAACTACTTTTAAATCTAATAATACGTTGAGATGCGAATGCGACAAATTTTATTGAGGTTAAAAATCTAGACCATTGAAAATACGAGTAAATGAACACCAAACGTAGGTATGAAGGTAGGGATTTCTTTAAGTTAGGTATTTATAAATATGCTTGCAAATTCAATAAGATTCGGCGCACATAATATTGAAGGACCCAATAAAAAAACGAAAAATCAAAAAGAAAGTGCTTCAATACCACAAAATGCAGATAGATGTGTAGCTATTCCAGCAATATGTAGTCAAATTTGGTTACCGCTAGAACGAGAAATTTCCAATAATCAATTACCTTCGTAATCAGGATAGTATCCAGGTTTTTTTTTGAATTGTTAATCAATATACAAAATCACAAAAATGATTCAGTCATATTTTAAAAACAAAAATAATTATATCACAAAAAAACGCTATCACAACAAAAACCGTTTCTGGAGCATGCAATTCACTGGATCACATTCCTATTATTATTTGCAATACAATGAAACATTTTATTTCATATTTTACTGAGGATATGATCTACTGTGAATGGACCTTGGAAAAATTTGACAACAAATTTTGCAGTCTTCAAAATATTATTGATCGTCTAGTTCATGGAGACTGGATAGTCTCCTTGGTCTAGTTTTTGAATTTATTCGTAATGCCAGATAAAGATCAGAATACTTAAAAATAATTATTCTTGATAACTGTCACCTGGAACTCTACCGAATCGTTGAGAGAAAAATATAAAGAAAGAGTAATGAATACACCACAATCCATACAAGGAACATACAGAAGATATTTTATTTCATGTTTAACAAATTCAAGATATTACTACTTAGGGAAGGAGAATTATGTTTCCAGCTAGTGATACATTGCATCTCATAAAAAATATATTCCACAATGCCATTGTTAAATAAACTTAGTTATTGAAGAGATGATTTTAACAAAAACTTCTTTTAAAGATAACATGCTATGAATATTCTGCTACTACACATTTGACAGATTATAACAGTGAATAAAATAACAATTACATCAGAAATCAATGCACGATATGAAATTTTCGATGTATTATGAAAGATCTTCAAAGCAATGAATAATGCCGTAATTATTTTCCAGTCAGCAGATTAATGTCTGACACATTTTTCAACTAATCGTTGCGTGCTTCTAATTTTGCATTGATGTATCAAAAATTAACCATAAATCATAAACCAAAAGCGTTAAACCAATTTATCATAAAAACACGTCAAAACTATCAAATCAGTTTTAGTTTCGATCTGTTACATGTGAGGTCGATAGAGTTTTGTGATGTAAAGTTCTGTACACCATATAAACCGATTTGTGGTTGCACCCAAAAAAATAAAATTAGTCAATAAAAGTCAATAAAATCAGTCAATACAAGAATCATTACTGGATAGAGTCGTAGTACCTACTACAGTTGGTTAATATTAGCACCCAATTTTGTATTTATTTTTTTAAACAACGAACACACTAGTCGTACTCTACTTAACCGTCCTAAACTTTGATATGATCAGTTTATTTTCGAAATTAAATTTTTTAAAATTTGCATAGACTGAATTTATTTTTAGTTATTTTTTCCCTTCTCCTAAAACTTCTGAATATATTGTTGAAATGGGATCAATCATATACTATGCCGAAATTAATTATTTATTATTAACAAGTCATGGAATATGTTAAGCATGATGAATCATCGTGTATTATGAGAATAAATATTGTTGAAAAATAATTGATTTAACGTATTGGTCTTCAATGCTGGTTAGTGAAGTTGTATCGAAATTAATGGCAATGTGAAAATTTTGAAATATACAGTGCTATTCAAAAGTCCCCCCCCCCTCGTATCTTTTGAACGGCTACACTTACATTAATAAAATTTGAAGGGTGAAAATAAAGTGTTGTAAACTTCTCTACGAATGGTAACAGGTGACGTTATAGTAATAGATGACGTCACAGTGCCACACTGGCCAATAATTTTAAATAGGACCTTATGGCAAGTGATATCTCGTTTGAAAGGCATTGACATTGGCTACATAGCCATATTAATTTTGTTTGGGTTTAAACTAATTTTGACGGATAAATTAAATAGATACCAAAATTATTAAAATTATTGTTTTAAATTTAATTAATCAAATATCAACAATGGATTCTTATAGCAAGTGTTCGAAATGTGCTCCGTCTACTTCCTGACAGTAATTCATCCTATTAGTAAACTCTTGTCGTAGACGTTCGAATGTGTCAGCTGAAATTGCATTGCATTCTTCAATAATATTTCATGTGCGTTAAAGTCCTCTATCCTGAGCCTATTTTCTTATTTTTAAAATTATATCCACTGCTCATGAATCAGTAGAAAACACAGAATACATTAAAAGAAAAATGCATAATAATACCAATGTTTACGTGGGCATGGGATGGGGTAAGAGGTTTGATTACTTTTTCGACAAGGGAAAGGGGGTAAATGATTGTAGTAAATCTTTGTTCACAATTTTGTGCAATGTTTATTGAAATTGTATTTAATGAGGAAAATTAAATAGACATTTATATTCATCAATCCTCAGACAACAAAGCAATTTAAAATTAATTTCGATATAACTCTTCAGTTATAACCTACGTAGTTTAAACAAGGCATGCTTATTTGGTGTTTTTGTAGATGGAATTTAATTACCTCCAGAATGTATAACTATTTTTCTTGCAGGAACGATTATTTACAAATTAGTAATGCATGAAATGAAGAACATGCAAGGTGCGTCAAAAAAAAATAATAGATAATATTCAGCACATGCTAATTTTACTAAAATTATCATTTTTGCAAAGTTACCTCCACCGCTAAATCAACAAACGTTTGAATTTATACTCACCTTGTAGTACCGTCTGGTCAAAGAATTTTTGTTGTTATTCAATGTTTATTGCATGGCATTTATGTTAATGATTTTTGTTGCGTTCAATTCAAATTGAATTTGAAAATTCCCGATTTTTTTCGTCAATTACTGTAAACATAATTGTATGTGTACATCTATGTTCTGAAAATTAATTATTTTGTTCGTCGTTCAAAATTGATTTCTCAGCAAAGTTCATTCTTATTCATTTTTCATTCTAATCAATAAGTTCAAATTGGTATTATGTTTAATAAGCAGCTTTTTATGTTTTTTAAAATAATCGAAAAACATTTTTCCAGAAACCAAAGAGCTATCGCTTAAATGTTCATATTCTTACGAGCTTTATCAAGTATTAACAAAAATTCAAACTTGCTGATCAGACTCAATTTAAACGTTGTATCCTACATATCTTCCACATTCATTATGAAAAATATCGGTAATTTTCACAACCCTTAAGAAATATACTAATCCAACATTTTTTCTCAGACTTAGAAAAAGCCGAATACCAGGTTTGAGAATACTAGCATTCGTTGCAAACTGGATATGGCCCAGAGATCGTTGCCGTTCCGGCAGTCTATCAAGTCTCACTTGGCATCCAGATTACCTCCATCCAGGATCTCCTTCCAAATCTTTGGCACGTATCTCCAGAGCTGCAGACGGACGTTTCGTTTTGGTTGATTCAGTGTTAAGTCTGCACGCTGATAGTTCGTCGAACATCTCTAGCAGCGATGATGGAGGATTTTTACCAAAACGGGGCGCTCATAATAGAGCTTCGTGGCGAAGACCGCTTGTGGGTTACCCCAGTGAACTAAGCCTCCGATCTGATGCATCTGGACAATCAGCCGCAGGATTACCTGCATTTATCATCGCCCAACGATATCAACAAACAGCGCTGAAACCCATCCAAACAATATATAGTCCACACACTCCTCAAGTTATGTCAAGCAGTCCAGCTACTTCGAGTGGATTGTTGTTAACCCCATGGACTCCTATGTATTTCAGTGATTTGAGCTCTGTAAGATACCCAAGTTCAGGAGAGCGTTCATATCCAACACCACCGGGTTTCATGCAACTTAAATCGGTTCACGAACGTTATTCTCAAGAATTGCCTCCTCTAAAAGCTATTCATGAAGAGCACCAAGGCTTTATTCCTGTGCATCCTGTGAGAGACAGTCCTAGGGTGGTACCTCAGCATAGATTAGCTAGAGGTTCTAGATTACTACCTCCTAGACACGCGCGGATAGCAAGAAGTGCTCCAGAGCTTGACCACCTTGACAGATCACCTGAAAGTAGGTCTAGCTCTAGCGGATTCGGAAGTAAAAATACATCGCAACAAAATCAAAGCTCACACAGTGGCAGCACCTTGATAGGTTGGGGCTTACCACCTTATAGACCGCCACCACCAGTGCTATCCATGCTGCCACCTCCGCCTCCTTCTCTAGTAGGCCACTGGTTAGACATCGCTAGTTCATCTCCTTCGGCTTCAGATCATATTCACAAGGCTGTAGATGTCGGTAGCGTCGACGGTCACTACGAGTTCGACCCTAGCACACCTACTCCCACTCCTTCCACGCCAACCGGCTCTAGAGACATAGATTTAGATACTTCCGTTCCTGGACTGCCTCAACGGAAAAGCTATGGAATTATTCGAAACAGATACGACAACATTGATGCAAGAGTTCAAGCCATGAAGCAGGAATTCAATGAGTTTAGAAAAAGACAAGCTAACAGAAGACGAAGTCAGGAAAGTGCCTGTTGATACGCATTTTTATCGTGAGTGCGCGAATTGGACGATTCTATTTCGTGTCCATATTTGAAGCTCTAGTAATTTTTTGAAAATCAATCAGTCTTGTCAAATTTTAATTCCGAATATGATTATTAACTACTTATGAATCCTATCAATTGCTTTGGATTAAGCTGGTTTAAATTTGCATTAGCTATGGACATTTACCTACTTATTTGTTTTTTATTGGATACTTCTCAATTTCCATTCCATCATTATCTTGGTTCGGGTATAATTATTTTAATACCTGCAATACTTAGTGATTATCATTGGTAAATTGGGATGAATATCCTGAAATTTCTAGATCTATCAACTTGGACGCGAGAAAATCTCTAAACCACAAAAACTGATTTTTGTCGATTCCAGTATGATATCGTAGCCATTAAAAGCAAAACAAAATATGTTCTAAATCTTGTAATAAATTTAAAAAAATAAAAGAACCAAACCAGACGTTTATAAAATCAAATTATTAATAATAATAATTGTAAGTTACATTAAATTTATGAAAACACTTGTAATTGGTAACTGATGTAGATTTAAGTATGAGGCTCAATGGATTGTCACTGGAAGCTGTAAAAATCTGTTATTTTTTTTTAAACTCTTGGTAGTCGGGGAATTTTTTTAAAGTATTTAAGTATTTTCTGGAATTAACAGAAAAGTCGGAATAGATCTTGAATATCTGAAGGGAATCATACAACTTTTTCACTTATATTCCTTCCCCATAATTGAATGAAAACTGCGTTTTATTTAATTTATTAGGAAGAATTTGGGTTTTTCCGCTTTTCACTTAAAATACCTACTTGATGCTTTTTATAAATTATTTACAAAGAACAACTTTTATTTGCTTCAACATTATTTTATGAATAAAAATAATTGAATTTTCATAACATTACTTCTTTAAAATGAAAATGTTGTTCTTAAATAGTTATAAATTGACTGTAAAATATAGAACTGGTACCATATCATACCATACCATATCTGTTACTTGGATAAATTTGAGGTTTTTTTTGTCTCACACTGTCAGCTGTACCGGTTGACAAACCAGAATGACCGTCGGCCCAATTTCACTTGGCTCTATAGCAAAATAGCGTCAGTAAAAATAGCGCTGGACAAAAACAGCGCCGGATAAAATAGCGCCGCACAAAAATAACTATGATTCATCATTTCACTACTATCTTATTCATAAAAATAGAATATAGTGCAGAATTAGCATGATAAGGGATAAATTATTTCCATAAATAATAATAGTCATAACAATAGTATCCATAAGTAAATTCAACATCGCTTCCCGACTAGCTGACAGAGATCAAATTGTAACTGTCTATAACAATATCAGAAAATAAGAAACGGAAAAGGAATAGGAATGAAAATCAATATCTTCCATCATAATTCAACACATACCGACCAACTGACACAGATCAAAGTGTAAAAAACTAGAATATCATTAAAGGCGGATTCATGCAATGTTCATCATCATTACATTTTCATTTACATTTACACTAGAAAAAGTTGGACAGTGTTATACCATACTGTTTCAACCCACATCACAGCTATTTTGAGCTAGACCCGTTTAAAGTTTCACTGACAAAAAAGGTTTAGATTTATTAATTAGGTTTTATTAAAAGCAATATTTGACCGGTTTTCAATAAGAGACACCTAAATACACTAGAAAATGATTCGAATATTGCAATATTTATCATGTTACATTTATAAAATGCAAAAGTCTATTATTGCAAAATTCACTTATAGCATTTTCAGTATGTTTCATCAATGATAAAAAATGTTAAGCCACATAACACATAATGGCAAAATGAAAATAGAGGATTGTCTGAAAATTTGTTTTCGGTTAAGGAGCTTAACACTATATTGGAATAAAAATTTAAAAACTTAGGCTTTGGTTTTCCGTGTGGCTTAACTTGTGGAATATAATATTTTATGAAAATATAGATAGTATCAAGAAAGTGAAGAGAGTGAAAATATTGCGATTAATAATGGTTTTAATTCAAAATGTAATATAAACAGATTATTTAACACTACTAAATTTTCAAAATCAAACAAGTTTTATTAAACAAATAAATATTTCCAATTCTAACAAATGGAATAAAAACATTACAAAAAATCTTTTTAATTCAAAAAAACCGAATATAAGAAATTAAAAGAGTTGTTAATCCTCATCTGCGGTTTCTTCAACTTCAAAATCTAGTGTTTCTCCGAAACCCCTTGACGTCATCAGTACAGGAAGACGTTCTTGTATTACTTAAAAAGTTATAGAAACTCCTAGCGTCATAAGGAATTAATTTTAATATGTCCTTTAAGTCTTTTGTTTTGGCAGAAGACAAGCTTCTCCCTTTGGGCCATAGCAAGGGTAATTCAATATCTTTAAGATACTTCATTTTTTTTTGTTGCAAATGTTTTCCAATATCTACGTGTTGCGCAGTCTTCGAATAAATGTTTGATTTAAAAAAGAGCAGTAGAGGCTGACTTTTTCTCATTTCAATTTCAAAAGTATCCAGCCAGCTTATTTTTATTCCATTTATGTCAACCTTACGGTTAATAATTGTCTTTAATAAAGGTTCAACTGAAAAAAAATCATCTTTTCCCAATTTGTTAATTGTAAATTTATTTTGTGTCTGCAAGTTGCCATCACGTGAATATAGTCATCGTCTGTATAAAGTCGTGTTTGAAGTTTCAGAGCACATTCCAGGTCTCCGAATTCGGAATCATTGGGTAAAAATGTATGTCCTGGTTGGAGGAACCTTAAAGAAATTTTTTCCAGTTTCGTATGATTTTCAAGAATATGAAGAAGCATTACTACTAATTTAATGCTTCTGTTTTGGCCTCCGCAAGCATCAGACCATAAAATAAGATGTGTCGCTGTAGGTCTTAAGAACTCATTTATATGTTTCCTTAAACAGGAACCAACTTCTTGGCAGCCTCTACTAGCAGTTGGTTCCAACCAGACATTGAAGAAACCCCGATCAGTAGTACCACTGTGTATTCCCAAATTATACAAGTTTACCTGCCTTTTGTAATAAATAATTCTTGTAGGCAGTCGTGGTGAAGCATGCGTTTTTTCATAGTCAAATGTAAGTGTTTCCGTACAATCGTGAGTTTTAGCAAATTTTAAATCATCGCGCAATTATTGTTGTCTCAATTTGGATGCCTTATGTAAATGCTCTTTATGCTGGTATACTAACTCTTCAAGAGTTGGTTAAAACATTCAATTCGTCCTAATTGTAATTTTACCATACAGTGTAAACCCACATAACATATTTCGGTTCCGTAAATAGACGAGCCAAAAGGCGAACAGATTTTTGCCATAATATTTCAACCCAAAATTGATACATTTAAAGCATTTTGAATAACAGTAGTCGAATTTTGCAATAATAAGTTATGGAGGGTTAACATAATCTCTCAAATTAAAACAGTACTTTATATTATCGATTGTTATTTTGCCGTAGTGAGTTAAGTGGTGGTTGATACATTAAAGCAATATTATATATATATATATATATATATATATATGTGTAAATAATGTAATACCGAGTTACGGAACTTAAAACAATATTGTGAAATATATACGCCATTAACGGAAAATGTGGGTTAAATTTTTTAACATTATCTTGAAAAAAAATTTTCTTTTTCAAAAACTTTTTTTGCTAACGTAAGCTTTACTAATTTTAGCAATCAAAAATAATAAAATGTCGATTTGTCAATTTTTGTGGGTTAACACACTATGGAATAACACTGTCCAGTTAATTACTATGGTTTTCCATATTTTAATAGTCAAGTATATTTCAACCGGCATTATGTAGTGCTATTTTGTCCGACGTTGTTTTTGTTCTGCTCTATTTTGTCTCTCGCTATTTTAACCTAGCGCTATTTTGACTGACGCTATTTTGCTACAGTGCCAATTCAATTGGACAATCACCTTTAATTATCAATGAATTTATTTTCGCAGACTTGGTTTTATTAAAAAAATCTTTTCTATCAATGTGAAGGTTTTATACTTAACGCCTCATAATAAGTAACGTGTAACGTTAGAGGTTGTTATTTTTTTTAATCTAGTTTTTGATTATGTTGATATATTTCTCCTATACCGATCCCTATCCGGAAAAAAATATTATCACTAGAAGCGCCGAGCTTACCTGTATACCTATTAGCGCTATTAGGGGTCATTTTGACCCCATCTTTTTTCCTTATATAAATATTGCAGAATTGTCCGAAACTGAAGAATTAGACTTATTGTGTGTGTGTGTGTGTGTGTGAGAGAGATGGTCTCGGACGGTGTCCATTAACCACAGGGGGTATAGGAAGTTTAGATATTAATCTGAAGAAAAAGTCTATATTTCAAGTTTAGCATCATTAACAAAACGTATAAGTAGGTCAAAAATAACCTTTTCGTTTTTTGCCAGAAGTGAACATAAATTAACAGGCATGGGAAAGTTGTAGGCTATGAGAGAATTATAAAGTTCTGTTCTTTCTGTCAGTCGATCCTCACATGCAAAAAAAATATGATTGAGATCAGCTATTGATGTATTATCGCAAGTACAAAAAGGTGTGTTGAAAATACCTATTTTGTGTAGATGAGCCCGAAAACGTCCATGATTCACTTTTAAACGTGTGAGAATTCCCTGATGTCTTTTGCTATAATCTAAGTTTAAGAGGTTACTTTTACTGGGGAGTTGCGGATATAAATGGAAATACTGATTGCTGTTTGTTTTTGCAATATTTTGATAATAGTTTTTCCAACGTGTGTGGGCTAATTCTTTGTGGCTATTTATTAAGTCCGAAAATAATTGGGTCTTAGTTAACTTAGATATTCTACATGCCGCTTTTGCTTCGTAGTCCACTCTTTCATTTCCATCTATCCCGCAATGTTCTTTCACCCAGATAAGATGAATTTACCTTCCCACTATTTTTCAAGTCATATAGCAACCGCTTAATTTCAAAAATAAGATGTTGCCTGAAACATTTTGATGGAGAACTCTCTATTGCTTGCAAAACAGATTTAGAATCCGACATGATGGCCACGTTTTGAAATGAATTTAAACTACACCAGTGTAAGGCTTCTCTCACAGCTAGTGCCTCAGCTGTATATACTGAAAAATCATCTGAAATTTTAAATCGTTTGACTAAGTCCAAGTCAGAAACAAAAATAGCTGCTCCGGTCCCGTCATCATTTTTTGACCCATCTGTAAAAAATTTTATTACATCCTGATTTATGATAGCCAATGTGGTTTTCAAGATCAATTTATTTAAACTAGGTAAGTCCGAATATGATGGGTATATGACTGTTGGTCGGAATATCAATGAACCATAATTATACTGGTATATTGGGAAAATAGATTGGTTGTTAATGAGACTAATATCTGAGATGGTATATTTAAAAAGGCATCCGACAATGGTGGGGTTTTTTATTCTCCAGTAAGGAAGAGAGAGGTTGCAAGAGTTTATATAAGCGATTTTCGAGACCATGGATGTGTTAAACGATCGGTATGTTATCAACTGCTTTTCAGCTAAAAATTGTCTTCGAATCAATAGCTGCATTTCTGCCAATACTGCTTGATTGGGTGATGACATCATAGCTCCCAAACAAATTTTCTGAGATCTATATTGGATTCTATCGATAGTTATCAAATTGGATTTTGATGAAGAACCGTACAAGGTACATCCGTAGTCCAAAATCGAACGTATGTAAGACCTGTAGAACATAAGTGAAACTGAACTATCCGCTCCCCAGTTTTTTTTTTTTTGTTCACTACATACTCATAAACTAGTTGGCGTTTCCTGAAAAATTTCCGCACTCAAACTTGAGAAACTTTTTACATTTGACGACAGTCTTGCTTTCTTTGCAGTGTCTTTCAATATGACATTTATGTCTCATTTGCGATGGTCCTGGTTCGGTGTCTTGGACAACATTGGAGGTATTTTCATTTCGACAATACGCTGTAAACGTATGTATCTGAATCAATCAATCTAACGGAACGACTGTAGGTTGATTAGGCGCGACCTACATCGCATGAACAAATCACGCATTCGACCACTGGGTAGAGGGAGTAATTTGAACATTGACCACCACAAAAAATATTCATTCCTCCAAATACACATGGGTAATATTCATGTATGATATCAATTCAGACAAGCATTGCAATATTTTTTCCATATTCTAAAGACAGGGATTAATATGACCCTATGCGGCGCTAATAGATAAAAGCTGTAATAAATTGGGAATAATATGCAGAACAAGATTGAGCTTACTTGTACGTATTTATTACATGAAACGATTAAAAGTCAAGAATTCTTAGCCTTATAGTGCCCTTGGTTCAGAAGATCCAGAACAATTAATTTTTAAAACTGTCAAAATGACCATTTCGTTGCTTCTAGTGTTAACATGCAGTTTTTGTCAGTTTGTTGTTTAGTTGGTTTAGTTTTGTGGTCCATGATTGGAACTATACACTTTTATATATTATTTTTTAAAGGAAACTATATTTCTGAAAAATTGAGAAGTGCACTCTAACGTGCAACCTACTCATTAAATTGTGATGAATATATAACCTTTGCATTGATGGAAAAGGGCTGTGTTTAGCAAGACCAAGTCGGCAAAAATCGATTAAGCATTACCGGACTTGAGTGTTTTTTTAATCAAGGTTCCAGTCTTCCGTATATCTTATTACAGTAGATAGACTGAAACTTGCAGTATGAAATATTGTTTGTTCATTTATTATGGACATTTCATAAGTCTTGGCTTTTAAAATTCTTTTTAATATAATTCTAGAACCTACAAATAATGTACAGGTTTTTCTCGAGACCACTGTTGTTTTCCAAAGCAGAACTACAATCCGATCCTAAAATATGGCCGGCGACCATTTTTATTGTCACAGGCGGTACAACATTGGAGTGGATCACCAAATTAGCCATTTCAATACACCATTAGCTCTTTCATCTTTATTTAATCACTTGTTTATGGTTGTAAACTGAACGACTCATGCGCAGAGTCTCTCTGTGAACGGTTTTTATTCACTGCGCGTGAGTCATCCAGTTTCCAACCGTTTGTGATTGCTTTACGAACAAACTTATTATTCAACTGGAAACCAACAAAAAGCAGCTTAGGGTACGGACAGAAAGAAAGCGGGTTGTCTGCTCGCTGGTTATCGGTGCCGATCGGCGCCTAAAATCAGTATGCGTATTGAACGTGGACGCACAGAGACAAAACAGGCTGAAGCTTGTCGGCGCGTGTAGCGAGCTGCTGGCATTTTACCGGAATGAATATAATATTTAATTATAAGAGAGCAGGCAATGGATACGAAAGCGTTAATTTCTGCTGTTTTCAAACAAATTCCTGTATGAGACAAATGTGATGAATTCCACAGTAATAGAAATCTGGACGATCTTTTAATTGTTTAAGCAACTGATGATACTCTCCAAATTGTGTTCTATTTTGATTAATAGGATGAATACATCTTTTCCGACTTTTTAATTCTAAAAACGAATTGTTCAACAAAATTTGTTCGTCAGATGAAGAAGACATTTTTGCACTACTTACTTACCTCCAACTAATAAAATAAATCAACGAAAACGGAAGCCGATCCCGATTACCCGCTTTCTCTCTGTGTGCTAGCCTGCTTCTTTCGGCGCAGGTTTTCGGCACCGATAACCAGCGAGCAGGCAACCCGCTTTCTTTCTGTCCGTACCCTTTTACTCTACAAACAAACTTGTAGAAATTGTCATAGACGATTTGTATCAGCTTAATCGAGACATACCTATGTTCATTGTTAATTTTACCTGTCCATTTTATTTTCAATAAATCCATGCTGGAGCACTCCCATTATTTTCACATTTCTAATTATTTTGACCATTCAAACGAATATCTAATCCAAAAATCTAGTTATTTTTTTCACACCTTTTATAATAATATGTTCTACTATCCCAACTAATTTTTAACTACTACTTCTACTAATTTTTTACTATTTCTCTGATATAGTGTTACTCACTAAGTGAATCAATTTCTAAATTAATTAAAAATTCGTGTGAATGTGTTGTATAGTAAGTACTAAGTATATTTTAAAACTTTCTCAAGTAACTAGAGGTATTTACGATTAATTTGAGAATTACTAAGAAGATATTGACTAAATTTCGAAATTTTTTCTTCCAGTACAAATCCACATTTTCACATTGTATGTACATGTCTCAACGTGTACGAAGGATATGAAAAGTAGAACTGTTAAATTTTATGCAATTATTTTCCATTGTTAGATGTAAATGCAATAATAGAATATAATAATTCAATTCGTGAATCTCTCAAAAATTGGAGACGTCCAAAGAAAGCTGATAGTTAATTCCTCTATCTTAAATCTAGCTAAAACTATTTACAAAGAAGCAGATCTTCTATTACGTATAATAGAATAAGATATCTAACTAGTCACTTGTAATCACTATTTTCTGAACAATTTAATGAATAATAGATTGAAATTTAACAGTTATTCGTCGATTCATTCTTTTTCAATAAATTCTAACGCTTTAGCGCGGTCTACGAGATCGTGATTATCAACATTGGCGTAACCAAAAGAATTGAACAGCTTTTTTGATCATCAGTATCGATTTTTTCCCCAATAAGTTCACACACTTTTTTGTTACGCCATTGTTAAACAACAGAGGCTGTTGCGTTTTGTAATATTAGATGTTTAGGATCACATTATATAGGTGACGTACCTTACGCCTTCTAGAGGCGTGCCTAGGACCCATTTACTCTGGGCCACCGCAATCAGAATGAATCAGATACCAATTCTAGCAAATCCGTTTAAAATTATTTTTTGGAAAAATATTTTCCTTTTCTTCAATCTATCAAGGATGAAATGAAAGTTGTCACTTGCTTCATTCTGATTCTTATATTTGGTTATGAAATTTACTAAGATATTGCCAAACAAACTAGAAGAGGAGGTTATATAAGTGCGATAATAACAATATTAATTCTTTTGAGTTACTAGGAATGATTATGAGAGCATTTTTTTAAATATATACCTATACATATTCTCATTTTTGGTCACCTATCGGTAGCACAGAATAATCCACTCACATACAATCAACACATTTGAAATGTTCATTTTGCATTTTGATTTGACATTGATAACAGTAATGGCACCAACCTTGGTCTGCAAATAAACAAGAAATAAACTACTCAAATAAAACGAAAAAAATTGAGTGTTAACCACGTGGGAAGACAAATTCAATTCACATTCACTTATCCAAGTGGCGTGAGTGGTCTACTTTCCAGTTAGCTGCCGTGAACAATAAAATTACAGTTTCAGCATCTAAAAATGTTTTTAGAAGTATGAAGGGGTCGGCTCAGTGTAACTTGTTCAATATAATGTTCATAGCAATAGACAAATGGAAATTCAATATATCAAAACTACTTTTAGATCATACAAATGGATATAACATTGAGACATGAGAAATATGAGCACTAAGAAAAGCTATGGGTACAAAAATATTGATTGAAAACAAAACCAATGGATATAAGCATTCTGCATAACTTGATGAAAAACAACTTCAGCATGATGAAAGATGGAGGAGTTTATGCTTTAGCCAGGTTGGCATAAGGACCGAAGGAGGATAAGACCGTTTGTTGGTGCTTTTGTTGTACATTTTCTGGGGTGAAGAAATAAATTAGCCTAATTAGACATGAATGTAAATTATAAAAAGGTGTATTTAAACAATTGAAACTGGTTTATAAGGAGGAAAGGAGAGCTGCCTACTTTTATCCTGATATTTTCTGTTGGGTAATCCAGCACTACAATATCAACCAAACCATTCGATAACGGTGAAATAAAATTTTTCACTCAACGCTAAAATATAAATTGTATTACGTAAGGCTGAAAAAATATGACAACTATGGGTTTAATCTATTTTCAAGTCCATATTTTTTCTACTTCTAGTATGTCACGTGTTTATGATATCTAAAGCAGCTTAGTGAAGAGGGATTGCCTGTTCGGGTTTCATAACTCGGAATATTCTCTCAATTGTGAGACTCTGTGGAGTCTATTGGAATGAGAAAGCAATTGGATACAGAAAAAATGTATTTCTGTATAAATTGATTTCTTTTGTACATAGAGTTATTATTAATGAAGCATTTTGAGAAAATATTTTAGGGCATACTTTTTTCATAAAATTGCGATATTCTAGAAGTACCTAGATACTACATGTTTATTATATGGTGATTAAGAGGTATCTTCCACGACTACATCTTTGTGATGCTACTCCTCCACTTGGTAGTTTGTTTGGTACACATTGAATTTAGTTTTTTTGTCAAGAACTGCGTTAATAGACGAATTTGTGAACAAAGTAGTAATTAAATGATAATTATTTAAATAGGTTTTTGTGAAGTTTGAGTTTTTAACTTATCTTTATAGTAATTGTATATATAATACATCTAGGTACTATAGTTTTTTGAATTTGTTCACATATTTGTCTATGACTTTATGATTGAGTTTTCGAGCTTCGAACTAAATCAAAACACATATTTATTCGATGAATAATATATTTTTCTTAGACTGGTAGCCCATGACAGATGAAGCTTTTCTGCTATTCTTGTTATTCTTCAAGTCCCAAGCTGGATAATCGACGCCATAATGAAAATTTTTAATTCTATATTTTTCACCAAACTAGAACAATTAACTAATTGGTGCATTCCTTCGTTACTACTTTTATCTGAAAACAGCACGGCATACAAATCCAAGTGATACAATTGGGTTGATAAGCGAGGATTGAAAATTGATGAAAAGGTATAAAAAAACCAATTAACTTATGTACGCCTAAGAGAGTTTAGATCTCATTTCAGTAGATTTTAAAAACATTAATGGCGTACCTGTCATGAACTACCGGTCTATAATTTTTAATTTAAGAGATTTTAACAAATTTCTCATTTATATAAGTGATATCTGATTTAGTACAATTCAATTTTAATTTATTTTTCAATGACTGATTTATAAACTATTGAGAGTATGGCTAGATTCTTTCAATTTTTGAGCACTTTGCATCGATAAATTTGCTATTTTAAGGAATTAGTAATTTCCACAAAAATTCTCCTCTATACAGGGTGGTCCGTAAGTAATGGTCCAAAGTGAAATGAAAGATTCTTGGCCTAAAAATATAACAATCTGACGCAACTTCTTTCAATTACCTAAATATTGATTATGAAAAAGATACAGGGTGGCAAAGTTGAAATGTTTTTCTCAGTAAATTGAAATATTTTGGATATACAAACGTGAACATTTGAAGATAGGGATCTTAGGGCCTGGGAAATCATAATATGTTATTCGACTCCATAGCCCCACAAAAGCTATGTTGTTGTTGTAACTGTGCGATTAACTTATTTATCGTTAACGGTATCCCTCTATTTACTGGAAAATATTTAAACTAGGTACATCATTTTTGCGACAAAAAGATATACCTATCATTACTCTCAAATGTTACTGGTCTTCGAGATATTCGCATTTTTAAACCTCCCTTCGTAATTATCATTTCACTTATTAGCACAAAAATAATAACGCTAGTTGGTGCTGATGTCAGCAAATTTATCATCAGCTATAATATACCGAGAACATTGATAATTTCTAATGATTTTGCGATAACTTTCCTCAAGCATGTTGCTCTAAGGTAACAACCCTCCACCTCCGGAGTCGGGTTGTTATAGTGTATCTATTGTTAATGTGATGACCCATATTTTTAATCCCTTTGAAGGAAAAAGCCGCCAAATGGCGTGCATAAAATTGTTTTATAAATTCGAATATTGTGAAATAATGCTTTTCAAATGTAATTCAAATCAATATAGTGGATTAAAATTAACCTGCATAAAATTTGTAATACAATTCAAGGTCATCACATTAACATTAGTTATACTATACCAAGCAACACGCTTTCGAAATCTATGACAATAGTATCTACCTATTGCAAATTACCAACGTTTTTGAAATATTAAAGCTGATATAGTATTTAGTATCAAGAACTGTAAGGGTTGTTTACCAGTCGACAGCAATGTTTGCAATTTTGCAGGAGACCGGTATTGCCCTTAACGTTCGAAATGTTTATACCATTTTTTGCGCGATCGTATTGATATAAGCTTCGAATAAAATAATTTAAATATTTCCGGAATGAACGAAATGTCAAAAGTGACATATACTTCTTGATCAGTTCAAAATATAATTAGCATAACATAAAATAATTTTGCAGGCCCTGAAAACCCTATCTTCAAATTTTTACGTTTGTATTTCCAAAATCTTTCATTTTACCGAGAAAAAACATTTTTGACATTTCAACTTTGCCGCCCTGTATCTTTTTTATTATCAATATTTTATTAAAGCAAGTTAAATCAGATCGTGAAATGTTGAGGCCAAGAATCTCCCATTCCACGGACCATTACTTACGGACCACCCTGTAGATAATATATTCCAAAAAGCTCAAAAAGTGTGTAGTCCCCTAGGTATACTCCCAACACAAAAACGAGTACTTTAGGTGATATTGAAGGCGTAAAAGCATTAATATCACTCGAAATAATAAATTGTAGTTATAAATTTTTAATTGTGCTTTTTCGCCTTCACAAAATGTTGAAATTTCAAAATACTTACTAAAAAAAATTCTTGCCAATGATATTTATTACTGATAAATAAGGTCGGAGACATTTTTAATAACATTTTGCATGTTCACTAGGCACCTGATCTTTTCTAAAAGTTGACAAGATAAGAAGAATAATTACTTGTATATTGATTATATCATTTCACAAAGCACACTGACGATTTAGTTGTAGAATTTTTAGTTGTAAGTGTTAAGTAGAGAACTGTCAGCTGTTACTATGTAACTACGCTGTATAAAGCATCAAATCTAAATAAAAATACAATAAAATGTTGCCAGATCTCATCATTTTTCAATGTTTTCCCTTCCATTCCCCAACCTCTTATAAATGTTGGTGACGGTTTCATAATCATTTTTAAAGTAGACTTTGAACGAAAAGGTGCCAACTTTCATCCTTCTTGGCGATAAAGTATACCTACTTTATAACGGTACCCAACCTCAAACGAAATAATTTCGAAATAAATCCCTTGAGTGACTTAAGAAGGTTAGGTACATACCCAACTCTTCTGATAATGAAATAAGAATACGGCCTTGTAAGGAGTCCAGGGGACCTATTCTCAGCTGCTGAAAGTTGAGATACGCATACGTAATGTTTATAAATGCGAAGGTTCCTATTTTTGAACATTCGCAATTGGTTCGCATGCGTATGTATCATTCGAAATTGCAGCGAGCGGGATATTTTAAGTGAATCACATATACGAATGCGCATTTGCCATAGGTACATAACCTCGCTTTTGTATATGATTTAAAGTGTATGGCATGGTGTATTCATTGACATATATGCCAATGGGTGTATTACAATTTATTCGTTTTTGAGTTCGAGTTAGTTTTGTAAGACTTTTCGTCATTAAATAAATGGCTGCACAGTTTGTTCACTTGCTTTTAATCCAAGCATCACAAGATGCTGAAGAGAGAGCACCACACATTTATGAAAGACGGCGAAATCTCAAAATACCTATAGAAGTTTGCAACATACCTTTATATTTACCTTTATTAATATCCATTATTCTTGTATGCTAGAATTAACAAAAATTAGATTTGAGTTCACATAATTTCCCTTAGAACCCCAGAAGACTTCTAGCAGTAAACGATAAAACGAGGGTAGAATTGGGTAGAATCCAAAAATTTTAAATACCGTACGTCGGAGGTGTTGATTCTCGGTCAAGGGAACAGCGCTCCCCAAGAGAACACATTTTTTGTCATTATTTCGTTTGATTACTCAGTCATTTCAGTGACAAGGACAAAAGATCTCTCCTCTCAGGGAGCGCTGTTCCCTGGAGGCGAATTCTCGGGCCAGGGAAGAGCGCTCCCCAAGAGAACACATTTTTTGTCTTTATTTCACTTGGATAGTCTGTCTCTTCAGTGACAAGGACAAAAGATCTCTTCTCTCGTGGAGCGGAGTTCCCTGGCCCGAGAATCGGCACCCTGGCCCGAGAATCGGCACCCAGGGGATTTTATAGACATCAGCTGAGCCGCAGCATGTGCTAATGCTGTATTGCCATGTTTACGCGAGTGTGTTTAGCTAACCGTTCGTAAACACTTGCGAACCACGTATGCGAATAGGAAAGAATACAATATTCATTACGAATGCGCATGTAGCCATTCGTAAATTGTTATATGCGAATGCAAATTTGCATATGCTGAGAATAGGTCCCCAGATTCATTACCCCAAGGTTGCAGTTGGTTTTGTTTTTATGACTAGTTTCAGATTATATTGCTATTTTAATATTGTCAGATTGAAGTTTTATTGTCAGTTTTGATGTAATTGAAAATTAATTCAATAAAAGTTTAAATTTTTCTCTACTAATATTTGCGTTATTAATAAAAGTTAGTGACCATAATTATTAAATATTTTCATTCTGAACATCACAGCCTAATACATATATAACAAGCGATCAATATTTTGAAATGTACGACGATATGCTTTTTTCGAAAGATTACGGTTAGGCCAACAATTGTACATATTTGAAAAAAATTGCCTGTCTCTTACAAATAGGGGTATAGCTATATAGATTCATTATGGTTAAGCCTAAGATTATCTGCATTGAAGTCTACAGTTGATCTGGAACGGGTGGATACTTGCAAAGCCACAGTGAACAGAAGAGCAACTCCAAAAAAAAGGTGATTATTAGGTGTGTTCTTTTTGACTGAGATCTCAGTTAATCTCAGCTCACATCGGTAATGTGCGCGTTCTTTTTGATTTACTCACTTCGAAGTGAGCTGAGATTTTTCCTCCCCCTTCACACCGATGCTGAATGTGATGTAAGGGGGTATCAGTTGGACTTGAGTCGGAAATAAAGTGGAGGGGATGAATCAAGCGTGGTTATTGGAGATCTAGATTCCAGATAGGTTATGTTTATATGTTTTATGTCTCTTATTCACGCATGTGCCGTCAGATCTCGCGTTTCAATTGAGTAGGTCGTTCCTTTTGGTGCTTACTCACATCACTTTATCTCAGATCACTTCAACTGAAGTGAGCTGAGATCTCAGTCAAAAAGAACACACCTATTAACTCCTGGACAGACTGCCAAGTGGAACAACATTTTTTGTCTAATATCTCCTATTTAATCACAAAAAGGTAAGAAAGATAGAAAAGGTGTGAAAAAAATATAGTAATGTAGCGCAATGCTTTCAAAGCTTTTTCCTACAACCACTATGCAAAACACGCTTTTCTACACAAATTTTTATGCGCAAAGCAGGCCTTTCCTAATTCTTTTGATAGCCGTTGGAAAAGTAATGGGAAAAGTACACGCTATGGCACTTTTCCGCACCGAAATGTCAAACAAAGGTACCTATGACCTGTCAACTTATTTTGACAATTCAACCTAATAGTGTATTTCTTATTTGTGTACAATTTTTAAATTAAAACCAAAAGTACCTAAGTAAACTATTTATTTCATTATCAATTTTAAGTAATTATAAAAACAATTTAAGGAATTATGAACCAATATCAAAATAACTTATTTTTTGAGTTGTCCAATTCGGACATTGAAAATACTCCTCCATATATTATTGAAAAGGCTAGAACTGCAACCGAAAATTTTTTACCTGAGGTTTCAATACAAATTTGTTCAAATTTTACAATTAATTATACATTCAACTGATTTTTCTGTTTATTTTCATATTGTAAGTTCTTTCTATTAAAAGTTTAAATAAATAACTATATAAATGACTGTATTTCTTTCATTAATAAATGTGGTTGTAGAAAAAATATTGTGTGCAACTTGTATGCAAATCACTTTTCCCACTCGCTAGATTTGCGCTCGTGGGAAAAGTGACGCTTTGCCCACTTGTTGTACAAACTACTATTACCTAACTGCACGTGATCACGTGTTTAATAATTTAACTACGTCTATTAATAATTAACTTAAAAAAAATACGTAAAGGGTGAGCAATAATAACTAGAACCACAATCGGAATACTAGTTAAATCAAAAGAGCAAAATACAAATACATAAATGAGAAAAAAATTTTTCTTTTGAATAAAATTGGACTTAGCTGATTTTCGTTCTTCCTCCCCAAGTACTGCTGAACTTGTTGACCTATGATTATGAATACTGCTTAATTATTAGATAGTTGACGTCGTAGAGCACTGGGTAATGCAATCAATGTCCAGGTTAACCTTCAGCCAAAAAAAAACCTACAGAAGAAAAGAGAGAAAATATCTAATATTTCAATACAGATTACAGGGAAAACTTCAATAATATTCGCGCAAAATAAATAATAGCTTCAGTTTATTATATTCAAAAGGTTAAATAATTCAATACAGTGAATATGTCATTATAATTATAAACAACATCCGTTAAAAGAAGTCCAATACCTATGGATTATTTCATAAAAATTATTTGATTCCCCTCGCAAAGAAAAGGAAAAAAAAGGCTTTTGAAAACATTGACCCTCACCCACAAAGTAATTTACCACATGTCAGGCTCCAGTGTCGGTAGTGCATGTGCTAGTGGAGTGTACCCGTTTTGCTCATCAAAGAACGCGCTGTACAATATACCGAATAAAATCACAGACATAATCGGTGAAAACGGTGACGTTGAAAATTTGTTACTTTTCCTGAAAGCAGTTAACTTACTGTATAAAATTTGAAAATTCTATTATGTATATGTATATCAATGTATATCAATTTTAGGTTAATTTATTGTTGGGCGCTAATAACCCTAGGGGTTGATGCGCAAAAAAATTTCAAAAAAAAAAAAAAAAATTACAAAATAATACTTGTATACTACATAAAATTTTATCATTGGCACCACCCAAAAAAAATAATGAAAATAAAACTATTAAAGATTTACAACTGAGAACTAATAATTGATTAATTAAACTTCAAATTAGTTAAAATTCAAATCAATAATTATTGAGCAAGATAAAGAAGTGATAAACAATAATAACAACTCACCTCTGGTCAGGAGGGTTTTTTTATATTATGTTGGTGTGTGTCCAAAAGATTCAACAACTTTATACGGTGTTAAAGTCAAAGACGGGAGTTATGAAATCAAACAATTTTATTTTGTAAAATATACATTGTAATTAAACATAAAGTGACGCGTTTCGCTAACACAGTAGCTTTTTCAAACGTTTCATAACTTACTATGGATCTACATCAAGTAAAAGCCTCATCTATTCAATTTTTTCAAAGACGGGACCGGAACCACCCTGTCTCTAAAGTCCAATCGACACGCTAGCAAATCGACCAGCTTAATTGAGTCAAAAAAAAATATTGTTTCGATTATCCACCCTAAATTCTAAAGAGGGAGAAAAAAATAAATGAGTAGATCCCACAAAGAAGAATGAATACAGTAAATTCAATAAAACAAAACTCTGAATTTGGCATAAAAAAAGAATCGAGCATAAAACTACAAAGGAATATATACAGGCAAAAATCCTACGTAGCAGTAGTTATCATTAATCCCCTCAAAAAATCACAACATAGCCGAGGCAATTGAATTATCACAAAGAGAAATAACAATACTATATACCAAATTTACATTAGATAAGGATTCGTCGGTGAGTCTGCTGAATAATATCAATTGGTTCAGTAAATTCAATCATCAATAATTTTTCAGTTGTCAACTAGAAATATTCTTTTGACAAAAATAATATATGGTTATAACAAAAGTAGTTATATCAAAATAAAAAGCCAACTTAGACGTTAGTTAAACTCTACAACAAATTTAATCGTAAGATATTTTGATTAAATAATATAGAATAACAAAATTGTTGTTATCTTATTAATAAAAAGAATATCCACATTGAAATACACTTGCTAGCATTACTATATAATAAAGAAAGCAGTAACTTAGTTTTGATAAAGGTATAATTTAAATATCATGATTTCGAGAGAGATAATTTGAATAGGTATTTAGCAAGACCCAATGATGAATTTGAACCATGACACCGTTTTCATGCAATATATTCTTATGATTTGTTGGATATTTCTGCTGATTGAAATTTTAGTAGAGCTCCCATTATTATTTTTTAAGACCAGATCAATTTTTAATCATGTCTAAGTGTCTAAGTTTCACCAGGATGAGAAAAATTGTAGTTTTTAATATTTTCTCTCCAATAGATCTGGTGAATTTCTTCTAATACTAAGGCGTAACATAGAATACTGTAATATTTAACAAAAGGAAACACTACATTATTATCATTTATAATAGCGGCCATTTTAACTTTAATAGCATTGTCCACCTACGAACATTACGTGCCTGGAGATTAAATTAAATTGTACTTTTAAAGTCTTATTGAATAAATTGATGAAAGAAGATCATATTTTTTTCTACAATTGAAGAGTTATGGACGTTTTTTAGCACAAACATACTTTTCCTAACGATCACATAGGAAAGTGACATATATCGCACTGTCTAGTTCTATGGAAAGTGGCATTTATTCATACGCATACGGAAATAGTTATTTTCCTAACAAGTGCGGAAAGTGATACTTTCCCGCACGCGACTGCAGTTGACCCGAACGACGCGAAGCGGAGTTCGGGCAAGCGGTCAAGGGCGGGAAAGACACTTTACGCATGAGTTAGAAACATTATTTTTTCTACGACCGTATATACAAAAAAATCTATCAACTCATTTTTCAAAATTTATTTTATTTTAACATACATATAAAAAACTTAGACCAAAAACAATTATTATTATTATTATCAATTATTATTATAAATATTAATATTAGAAACACAATTTGTTGCATTCTGTGAATTACTTAAAATTGCCGGTCCAGTGGAGTTATTTGGTGTTAACTGGTGAGTGAATGACGTTGATGAGGATGGCATCGTTTGCAGGTCACATAAAGATGACGATGGAGGTGACGGCAACAATTTTAAGTCATTTGTAGATGAAATAATTTCATTTGATATATTTTTCTTATATCAAACCCGGGTGGTTTGATAGTTGTTTTGTGACACTACTTTAAAGAATCTACAAGGTTATAATCAAAATATTTTCATTATTTTATATTTTCAGAAAATTAAAAATGCAACAAAAAGCTAGAAAACAATATGTTGATTTTATTTGATGGACTATTTATTCACCTGGTGTAAGAGTAGTTATAACTTCCGAAGTAAAAAACTATCTAATAAGGTCAAAATTTGCATAATTTTACTAGTGCGGGAAAGTGGGTTAAAGCGCACGGTAGTAGAAAAAAAACTTATCCGTACGTCTACGGATAAAAAAGCTGTCAAATTGAATGTTGAAATGCTAGTCTATTTACCCCGCAAATTCATGTATAATGTCAAATGCGTATTTCCTAAGTTGATTTGTCCATATAATTAATTTATTTCATTTAAAATTGAAAAATAATTAATTCTGAATCGCAATATTTATGTAACAAAAACAGTTTTATTTCTGATGATTTGTTTCCAATTGTTGCGAGTTGTTAAAATAAATGTTCGTAATATTTTGTGTACCAGAATTTATTCTAGCTTTTTTATGAAGGCACTCTTCATCGCATGAAAATCACAATTTTCTGGGCCACTTTCAAAGGTAAGTAATCAAAACGATATAAAGTAATTACTAAAACACATAATATGTAAATCTTCTCACATCTACATAAAAACGCAATATTGTACATGCCTGATTCGGTAAAAGTATATCGCGTGGTCGTAGGAAAAATAGTGTACATAACTTGCGCGAATGTGATTTTTCACACTCGTTACGTAATATACTATTTCAGATAAGGTCTAAAACCAATTTATCGAAGTCACCATAAATATTCATTTTAAACATAATGAATTGCCTCAACTCTCACTTCGCGGTCTCTTTTCTTCAAAAAAAACAAATTGGAACTAGTGATTTACAAATTTGTTAATCACTAGTATTGACACTTATTGGTAAAATATTTTTCCGGCGGAAGAGTAGGTATACTTCAGTTTAAGAAGCTCTACTTTTTCTTAAGAACTATTGCATGCTCTGATGATTTGGTCCATTATATTCAAATGATGCTAATATTGCTTCAATAACGTCTTATAATATAGAGTTGCCAGAAGGTACCTAACTAATAATATTGTTTTGTGTCAAATTTAGTGTTTTTTTGTATTTTTCACCTGCTAGTGAAAAAAGATTGCTCCTAACACGCGGAAAGTGACAATTTATTTCTAGGTACCTCTACTAAGGTTAGTGTTAGTTAGGTTGACGAACAAAATTCACAAATTATAACAAGAATAAATACTTTCCAGCTCCCGATCTAACCCAAAAAGATACTTTAGACAACTGCTGGTGTATTCTTTGGAATTACCTCTAATCCCGTCATTCCATTGGTTGGAATCAAATACTCCTCTTTTTGTGGTTATAAGTTTATTGATAAAATTTTACGATGTTTGTAATTTTTATAAGCATGAGTCACGAACATTTTTTTTCATTCCATAAAACCTAATTTAAGAGAAATTAGGCAATGTTGTGAAATGCAAAAAAAAAGAATCATAAATTGAATAGATGAGGCTTATACTTGATGTAGATCCATACTAAAGGATGAAATGGAACAATTTAATTTGTTAAAATTTACATTATATTAAACTTAAAGTTGTTTACAAAAATCATGTAATTTACCCCTCTCATTTTTGAAACATGTCTGATGTCCTATATTTTGTAACGCCACATTTGTGCTTAGTTGTTCGGAATGCGACGTGGTTTTTATCCCTCGTTACTTCATCATTTGGAGACAGATAGGAGCCATGTTGAAAAGTTCTATTTTTTTAAATAACGGTTGGGTTAAGTGTTAAATATTGATAAATGTTGAAAAATGGTCTGAGATCTCTGCTTTTTGAAAGGGAAAAAATGGAATGGTCTAATTTGAGGTGTTATTTGCCAATGCAAATATTCATCGCATACGAATACATTTTCGGAGATGGTTCAAAAAAGCGATCTTTGAATCGTGTGCGATTTTTTCATTCGAATTAAATTATTCATACAAAGATTCCTTATATATCATTCATTACCTATTACCTACCTGTTTAAAGTTTAAAATTTTGTAATTAATAACAACAACATAACTGCGCAACCTTATAATTGACCTATTACGTTACACGTAATTAATACAATAAGTTAACTAACAATACAGGGAGATGCTGTTTTCACTATACTTGATTTTTGTAGGATAATAATTACTACTACTTCAATTTAAACTTTAAACCTCAATTATTATGAAACTTTCTCCATAATTTATTATTTGTCAAAAATCATATACTTATGTATAAAAGATCTTGAATAAAAATTTTTACAGTGTTTCCAATTTTATAAGAAATTTCTTTAATAAATGATCTTCTATGGAAACTAGTAAGAAGCTGTTCCATTCAATGAAAGAAATCACAGTTCCGTAACAATAATGACGTTTCGTCAATAATAAGTAGTATATTACGTAACGTGTGTGGTAAGAAGCGTTTTATGCACGAATGGAAAAGTTACACACGAGGCCGCGTAACTGCGAGATATTTTTAATAATTCTATATTGTATACCTAACATTTAATTCCATATAATATTAGTTATTATAATAATTGTTTATAGTAACAGTAAAGTTATTAAACACAAATGGTAAATCGCTTCCTTCGCTTGTTGAATCATGAGAAACAACATTTACATTATTAGAGGTGTTTGGTTAACTTTCATCTTCATCTGCTATCTGCTATACTTGCTATAGCGGATGCTATTTTGGATGAATTGTTTATTTGATTATTTAGGGAATTATCCACATAGCCGATGACTGCCATCCGCCGTGTCTTTTTAAATCTAATAGATCGCCACAATTCTATCAAATATTTATTTGGAACATTTTGAAGCCAAAATAGTTATCAATCAAAAATGAAAACCAATTGTCTGGTGGAGATATGTAGACGACATTTTTGCAATATGACTTTATATGACTTAGTATCTCTGAATGATTTTTTAACAAAAAATATAAATGAAGGAGAAAAATCTATAAAATTTGAAATTGAAAATAACAATTTTTTGCCATTTTTAGATGTTCTTATCAAAAAATTTTAAGGCTTCTTACTAATGTAAAAAATGGGTTTCACGCTAATTACGTAGTTTTGATGTCAATTTTTTTTATCTTAGGTTTTTGTTTTTACATATTAAATAATTACAATTTGATCCTCGTAATCACACCAATTAGCTGCGAAATTAAATTAAACAAAAACGTTCCAACCGAAAACATTCCATTATTTTATTTCTTCATTTTAAATAGCTTGAATGACCCTACGTAAATTACAAACTAGGTTGGTCCATGGTTGGTCTCCAATTCCCGGTGCCATTATATTTGATTTGCCTAATCTAGCTTATTCTAATGTTGACGTAGACTCCGCACGCGTGGAACCTACTCTAATCTCTTGTATTATAAATTAAAATCGTCGGCGGATTGTTTAAAATGAATGGTGCAGCTGTTTTTATTGTTGTTTTCTTTTATGTGGGTGTTGCTGTTGGTTATTATTTAGAAGATAATAATCGGCCGAAATATTTGACAGCTGCAGTAGGTGACCATGTAGTTTTTAATTGTGAAATTGACTTTCCGCAGAATTTTCCTATACCTTATAAGCTGTTTTGGAAAAGAAAGGTAACTTAGTTTTTTGTTTAGTATTATTGTTTTTATTGATCAACACGTATATAATTATATAAATAGGGTTAGGTGAACGATATTTCGGAACAGCAAAGTAATTTACCGTTGCCTGTCAAAAATACTAAAATAATGATTATGCGAATTTACCTAATATTAATTTACCTGAATTTTTTGGTTCTATAATAAATGGTTATATTTTTGCAATACTTACAACTCTTTAATCCATCATAATGACTCATTAAACAAAATACAAAAATTTTGGTATCTCAAATCTTGTGTGAAGGGCGACGCACATAATGTTTTAAACGGTTTTAAATTCACTCGAAGTATCTGGAGTAAACTTTGACAAGGCTTTGGATCTTTTGTGCCAAAAATTTAAAAACAAAAGAATAATAATCCAATCACATTTTAAAGCTATTTTTGATATTCCAAACATCTCAAAAGAATCTCAACTTATAGACAATTTCAATCAACATTTACGTTCATTAGAATCTTTGAATGTTCCTGTAAACTATTGGGATACAATAATTGTAATTTTTGTCATATCATCAAAATTAGATACGTTGACTAAACGTCAAATTCTAAAATTCGTGAAATGTCGCGATTTGGACAAGATTATTTATATTCTATTCTAGAAAAAGTTACCGAAATTAAACCCAAAAATACAATACTTTTATTTCTTCTACTCGAGAAATATTCTGCCGAATTAGGTACTTTCTTGCATCAAAATGAACCTGATAACTTTTTATTTAAGCTTGTTGTCAGTAAAAACTGCTTTCGGTTATTCTCCTTTGGACGGGCTCTTTCGAAATATGAGAATAAACTCATGCAGTTATTAGACAACATGCTTTCTTAAAAAATTATCGGTAATTTTGATGCACTAGTGTAATAAATTCTGTTTAGAACTAATTCAATTTATTTCAATATTTTTTATAGCTCAGTTTTATTGTGCGTAAGGAAATTCTTAATCTATTTATAATTTTTTGGGGACAGTGGTACAAATGAAAAATTCTAAAAAGTACCTCGAGTAATATGCCGGGCACATACACGGTCGGAAGGAAAGTATGCTTACGGCCTTCGGCTAATATAGACAATTAAACCAATCGATTTAGTTTTGTTCTTCTTTCTTTCGAGTTTTTTTTTGTTTGAAATTTTGTTGGAAGCAGAAGACAGAAGGGAAGGGTACCCTTTATCCACCCCGATAAGTTGCTTCTAGATACGAGGTGAGTGCTTTTCTCTATCGCTTGATTGCATGTACATGGAAAACAAAACATTGGTAATAAGAAACATAGTATACAGTCCAAAAAATTTATACGTTTCCCAGAAGCACTGGTGTGTCAAACGACACAACTTCCGATTTTTTTAGTAATAGTGTTAGTAGTGAAAACAGAATTCGACGACATTTAAATTTGGAAACACAGAAATTATTTTTCAATGTGTATAAGAATTTACGAGAAAAGTTTGGATTTGATGAAGAAACAGAATTTAAGCATCTGATTAAACAGAAGCTTCCCTGTCAACTTTACGTAAAATAGCTAAGAATGGGCCTTATGAACGCAAGAAGCTATGTGATAAGGGATTGGTCAAACCTTCAACTGCGTCTCTGATCAAATTATTAAATATATATGACTGTTACAAAAGTAATGACTTACCTAAAGTTGAAATATTAAGAGAGATAAATTGATAAATGCCGGCCATAATGTAAATTGCTGTAAGAAAATTATTGGAGACTGGATTAAAAAACTGGGATTCAAATTGAAAACTATTAATGAACGTTTAGTTTTGTTTATGGTTTTTGCTTTGAAATTTCGTTTTTCATGAAAAATCGAATGGGATACAAAAAGAGTTCAGTTCACGTTTTTTATCCCATTTAAATCGAACGCCCTTTTAACAAATACGTAACATCAAATTCAACAATATAATCATGTTTGGTAAGTAGACAAAAATAATATCAATACCTTTCAGAGTTTAGCTCCGCAACATAACTTAAAGGGGATATACGATTAGCACTAAAAGTAACACGCATACCTTAACCTCCGAAAGAGTTGTAAACATCAGCCTGTCACCAAATTAGTAACAGTAAAAAAATTATTTAAAAGAACTTAGAATAATTTGGAGGCAGTGGCGCGCCGGTGGAAATTCCGAATCCCAATGGAAGAATAAAGAATATAAATATATTACATGGATATATAAATTGTTAAACGTGTGCTTTCAACACTAGTGATGAGCAAATGCAAGACCAAGACCAAGACCCGGTTAGTCTTGGTCTTGGTCTTGTTCTTGCATACAAGGTCTTGGTCTTGGTCTTGCAGTCAAATAAGCGGTCTTGGTCTTGGTCTTGGTCTTGCACCAAGACTCTTGCAAGTCTTGCACTTTTCTTGAAGATTTTTTCTGGAGTCCATTTTTACAAAAAAATGAATAAGAAAAAAGGTAGAACGTGTCGCGGGACACACGGTAGGAACTTTAGTTCCTTTTAAGCAAAAGTTATGTAATACATCTGACGTTATAGATAAACAATTTGCATATTCTTTGGTGGTTGAGTAGTAAGCACACCAGACTCTCACGCGGTAGACCCGGGTTCGATTCCCCGCGAGGAATTTTTTTTTATTGCTAATTTTATTTTTAAATAATCGTTCTGCTTGATATTAATAACGACAACAGGTAGACGTTTGAAATAGCAGAATTTTCATTATTATACATAATGGTACGGTACCCTTCATGAGGGAGTCCCACTGGCAACATCTACTTATAACAGCATCGTATATTTAAAAAAGGAAACCGTAGTATACAAATTGGACATTCAAGAACTGTACGTTTACCACAAAATTAGTGGAAACATAAAATTGAATTGTTAAATTTTTAATTTGAAGTTATAATATTACAGTTTATAGAAATTTTTATTTTCTAGATTTTTTCCCAAGTGGGTCGTAGAAAAAATATGCTGCTCGACTCGACGATATGGCCATCATATCCACACTAGTTGCACAAACTACAATTTCTTTCAAAATATGCCCTTTTACATTTAAAAACTACCTGCCAAATGTCAAATCAATTTATCCATCCATTTTAAAGTTATCGAATTAAAACATTCAAGTTTTCAAAATTTCAACACTCTGTATTTCGAAAAGTAGCTAGACCCCTTAATCGCGCAAAAAAAATTATGGAAATAATAGTAAAAATTTATCCGAACAAATTCAAGTAGATCACTAGCACTGCGAATACCAGCTTTGCATAGAATTTCAATATAGCATCGGTGGTTCAGTGGTTAGAATGCCCGCATTGCACGCGGCCGGCCCGGGTTCGAATCCCGGCAGGAGCATATTATTATGAATCGCTGCTTTGTAAACGAGAGAGACTAAGGAGGCACAAGCACGAAGCAACGTAACATAACGTAGCGTAACGTAACGCGTAACGGTCAGATCTTTTGCATCGCGACCCCTGGTCGCTCAAACATAACCTGGCGTAAAGAACTAAAGTTCCAAAAATAGTTTTTAAATTCATTAGAAGTAAAGAAAGGGACAGTCTTTCTCATTATAAAAATTTTGTTTTTTCATATTTAATTGTAGCGATAAATCAAGTATAAAAACTTTTCTATTCATTATGACAATTTTTTTAGAATATAGTTATATGTATAATGTATCAATGATGTAAAGACGTAAAAATATAACAATTTATAATCTTATTTATAAGTTTGAAAAAATTTATGTATATTAAAGTCACTGAATTTTAAGTCTCTCTATAAAAAATTATTCTTTCTTTGCAGGCCTATTAGCTGGGATTTGAAATAAACCCAAATTATTTTTAGTGTTGGTGATTAAAAAAAAATAGGTGTTTTTTTTTAAGTTATAGGATATGGTAGGATACATTAATAGAGCTTTGGTCAATATTTTAGATGGATATATTCCTTCAAATATTCTTTACCTGAAATTTCTAGTTTTTGAAACACCCGATTTTCCTCTTGCAATATTAATAAAATAATTTAATACATTTTATTATCATTTTTAAGACAAATACTTTGTGTTTTTAATGCATTTTGACATATTTTTTACACCTGTTGGTACAGATTTTTGTTGTAAAATTTCAACACCCTGTATTTTAGAAACGGCACACTTCCAGACATAGGTGTCCTATCTCAAACTACTTCTCTAGGTTTTATTAATATACCCTATAAATTTTGACCAGTTGAGCGGGAACACCCTGTATATGAAAAAAATACTTCGTTAAAACAAGCAGTTGTGGTCAGTATATGTTGGGGAGGGGGAGGGTTTGAAATGATCTGCTCATCTTTATTTTTCGGTTAAAATGTTCAAAAAACGCAAGTCCGCAAGACTCTTGCAGGCTTAGTCTTGCAAGTCTTGGTCTTGCATAAGTCTTGCACTGCTCGATCTTGGTCTTGGTCCTGCAGCCTGAAGCTAGTCTTGGACTTGGTCTTGGTCTTGCAGTTTCTGCAGGACCAAGACCAAGACCGCAAGACCAAGACCGCAAGACCAAGACCAGTCTCGCTCATCACTATTCAACACCTACCAATATATGGATGACCTGAGGTTTGGCATACGAAGTCTAGCGATAAAGACAGGTCTAGACAATGTTCCAGTTTTTCCATAACATTTGGTGAAGTATGACTTGGAACATCGTGTTCTTGAACCAAATACATTGACATTCTTGTTAAAGTAGCTAGTTCTCAGCAACTGGTCTTCAAGTACGTTCTTCCAACTGTAAAAAAATAAGAGAGGAATTAATCCTCTCCACTTTTGACGAACATGAGCTGTTTCACAGACGCATCCAAAATGGTCGTCAACAAGAAGTATTCAAATCGGAAGTTTCCGCCAGTGATGGTAAACGGTGATTCTAGCAGGTCAATAAAAATATTTTTCTCCGATCGTAGGAAAAGTATTTTGACCTGTTTTCTATGCGCAAAGCTCAACATTCCAGAATAGTGGGCAGTTGCTAAGCAATTAGAAAATAGCAGTGCGGTAATATTCTTACCGCACTGCTGTAGCTTGCGGTAATGTTACAAATGGATTATTACAATAAAATGAAACAAAGTATGTTTTTAATTTTTATATTGATTATTTTTTTCACTTGTCAAAATCTGACATTTTGGTGGTTTTAACCAATAGCAATACATTATTCTAGCCAATCATTCGGTATTATACTGATAATTATGCTTCCTCATCGATAAAACCTTGTTTACATCGAAACGTCAAAATTTTACTTTGAATTTGTCATTATTGACAACTAAAAGAGCTTCGAAGTTTATTGAAAAATGAACACAAACCGATTGAGTGCCATCACCCAAGAGAATATTGAACATTCAGGTAATACAAAATTTTAAATTTATGAAAAAAATAATCTTCCCAAATACAACTCGCTCTTCAAATTTTCTCACATAATTTTTCATTTTCATCACTCAAATTTGTTTATTTGAGGCAAAAACATTCAAACAAACCGAATTTAGATAAAATCCCTCGTCCTAACGGACTCGTGATTTTATCAATCGGTTTGTTTTCATATTCTTGCCAAATAAACAAGTTTTCGTGAAAAAGAAAAAATTATCGATAAAATTTGAAGCACTCGTGGTATTACCTTTGATAAAGTTGTTATAAAAGAAATATGAGAAACATCTAATTTATAACGATATTCTTGAACACAAATTAATTATTATTAATATTTACATTTATTGTACAGTTTGTACAATTTGTAAATTGTACTGGAGGGCAACGGGAATTTATAGACGTTGAAGCTGCATGGCTAATTGTTGGGTTTATCTTGTTTCGATCATTTTCATTTGAAGTCGAGGCAGGGGTGTTGAATATTTTATCAGTCACTTCTACTTTATTATTAAGTGATTCGTCAATATATTCGATCGGAGAAAAATTATTTTATTTTTGTCATAGCAAAGTAATTTCCATGGTCACCACTTCTATATTTCAATATGAACATAGAGAAACTTATCTTAACTTACTTGATTACATCTTGAATGAAATATTTTTTAATTAATTTTTTAAATGTAAATCAACGATCGAAGAAAAAATAGTATGTATAATTCATGGGAAAAGCATATTCCCAAACTCCTGTGTTACCTGTCACAGTCGTTTAGGAATATTATACTTTTCCCAGTAATTATACAATATCGTATTTCTGACAGACAGACTGTATTAACGGCACTATACTACAGCTGTTTTGATTTAACACTGGTTTGAAATACTAAACCGCTCCTAAATCATCTGGGTAAAATCAATAATGTTTTCTTGGTATCGGAATCCCAGCCAGCAACGATCAACTTGCCAGAAAAAAAGGCCAGTCCCATCTCTTCTAATAACAAAAAAGTTACCTTGACAAAATTCACGTGTGATGTTTACCGCGAAAAAATTTAATTTCTTTCAAAGTGCGGTGATCATATAGTAAATTTTCTTACCATTGTTCCGATATTTATTTAAAAGGGAAGTGCCAGAGAATATAGTGTCTCCATGATTATAACCTTGATAATCATACTTTAACTGGAGAATTAACGGAAATTATGGATTATTATGTTCACAATATGAACAAAAATACGAAGAGGACTATATACAGAGTGTGAAGTGTCAAAAGCACACAACGGCGCAGATGCCACAGAAAAAGTACTATTAAGAATTTAATATAAAAATAGACACACTTCACGACATTGTTTTTAAATCAGTCCAGTTATTGGAAATGATAAAAATTCAAGACGAGGACCACCCAGACGGCATACAGAGAAAAATATTTGAGCTATTCTCTTTTCAACTTACCCTACGAGGCAACGAAGCAGTGAACTGCAAGGTTAACTATTTCCAACAAGAATTAGACATAAAGGAACAATTTGCGGAACATATCTAATATAATCTCATAATTTCAAAATCCACACAATATGGAATCAACAGCAAAAAAAGCTGGCATAAATACCAAAAAATTCAAAATTAGAAACCATTTATATCGCTCTTCCACTATTTCGGCTCATCTTGCAAAGAAAGGCGTTGGTGAACAAGAAGTGATCAAATTAAAAGCTTAAGAGTTTAGACATACCGCAAAGTATAATATGTTCTAAAACCACAACACAACGATAAAAGTTATGCACAAACGTTTAATTATCATGAGTGTAACTTTCATATAAATTAAAACGTTATTATTTTTATTCAAAATAAGTAAGCATGTATGCAACTTTCAGGGAGAAGTCATCTATTCCTGGTACGATGGACTAGTAACAGAGGCTGATGATTATGTTGGAAGAATAACTCTATTAACGAAAGTCCCTCATCGTGTTTTCGGCATGGGCTCAATAAATTTAACATCAATACGAGAATCAGACGCTGGATGGTTTGAATGCAGAACTCTCTTCCCCAACAGAACCCCTCCGTGGAGGAACAATGGTACATGGTTCCACCTCACCGTTAGCGGTGAGTAAATATAATATTTTCTGCACTAAACATATTATTGTACCTTTTTGCTTTAGGTGGAAATTTACTAGCAATTCCTCCACTCAACAGGACAGTTTTAGAAGGAGAGGAAGTTGAATTTACGTGTCTTACAAAAGATTTTGAAATAAAGGTGAAATGGTTTAAAGACGGGATAGAACTAACTGAATATCACGATTTAGTAAGCAGATCCTGGGTAACTAAGGATAATTCATTGGTTATACGACCGGCTGACTCTGGTGATACTGGAGAGTACGAATGTGAAGCCTCTAACTATGAAGGGGAACGACAAACAGCTAGGGCATATCTTAATGTACAATGTAAGTTAATTGTCAAATAGTTGTCTTATTCTAAAAAAGTGATGAGAGTAACCCGGGGGAATAGTAACAAAAGTAGGTTATATAAAACTGTGTGAATACCACGAACAGAAAAACAGCGAATGACACATCAGGCAAAGAAATATTTCAATTATAAGAGTGATAAGCTGATAGAATGGGAATAAATGACAGAAAAGCAAAGTTAACTACCACTAAATTCTCAAAAAGAATAATGAATAAAAACTGGGTGTCCTAGAAGTTCATACCAAAAGTTTGTAAGACGATAGGGCGGCTGGAATAATGATAGTACTCCATTTTCCATACTTGGTTCATTCATTCGTTTGGGATGGACGTACACACGTACAGTCCATGCACTGAATTTTTGCACCATATTCTTTCCATTCCAGAAGCTGATATTGACAATTTTATGTCTCACTGCTTACAAGTTTTTCAATTCTCATTCCCACAAATTTAAACAGACTAATACTCGTATTCACATAGATTTGATAGTTGACAGCACTAGCGACCATTCGGCACGAAGCGCGCCTAGCTTCTGTACTACTCAATTGTTAAGTATTCTAAACTGCGTTAGTCAGAGCTTAAAAATTAGTGGAAAATTAGTAAATGTGTGTAAAATACGAGCTCTCGCAATATGGTTCGTTAATTCCTGTACAAAAGGTTTTCAATGCAATATTTTTGAAATAAGGAGTTTTAAAATTCACAGTTGGTTCATTGTCGTTTAGTGTAATTTGTTGTAATAAATCATTTGAATTATTGGATACTCTTTGGTGGTATTGGTCATAGTTTTCGTTAGTTTTTTGAACAGTAGTAGATAGTTGTGTCACTAGTATGTCTTCGGATCGTCTGTCACCGTATTTAGAAAGTAAAGCCGGTCTTATGTCTGCCCAAATAGTTTTATTCGAATAGTTTAGAAAATTTCTGGGTTCACCTTTGATACGAGAAACAATGTTTGCATTTAAAATAAATTGTTGGGGTGAAGTTAAATTTTGATCAATAAAAAACGCGATCAAATTAACAACAGATTTAATGAATGTGGAAATATTATCGTCTTCTTTGGAAAATTCTGGAAGAGTATCACAAAGGCTAGCAATATCACTATTAGTTACAGGCATTTCTTTACAATTAATGTTTCGAGATTCTTCAGAAAATGATTCTTTGGTTAATTTTTGTGAAAATCGAGAACTATTTGTATTTTCAGAAGTGTCAATGCTGTTTAAACTAAAGTCAGCTAATATTAAATGTAAATTTTCGTCAGTAATCTCTTTCAAAATGCTCATAAATAAAAGGAAAACTAGGATAAGTACTTACAATAGGATGAACACGAATGTTGCCCTCTGCATGCCACTTTTCTCTGAGTTCGATGAATCTTCGTTAAACAACTGATGTTGACCAGGAAACGTAGGGGTTTCTGTACGAAAATCCTGTTCGCAGCGCCAGAAATGTTACACACACGAAAATGTTACTTTTAAAAAACTTTTAATTTAAACAAAATAACTAATAGCAATAAAATAATAGGAATTTGATATTGTTTATTATTTCTAAAATGTTGTGAACGTAATTACACAAGTAAAAGAACAAGAGACACATGTTACATTAGAATTTATATAAAAATAGTGTCTATGTAGCATCTTCTTCTCGTGACGGTCACATTTCTATATACCCTCATTTTCGTCTTCTTACCTATTAGTTTGCTTCTTAACAGCTTTTTATTGGTATGGAATGCTCTATTTGTGGCTGCTATTGTTTCTTTTATTTCGGTTCCTTTGTCTCCGTCATTAGATATTGTTATACCCAAGTATTCCATTTTATCTACCTCTTGAAAATTATAATTTCCTAACTTAATATTCCTATATTCACACTTCTTTTCGATTCTCAATAGCTTTGTTTTATCCTCATTTATTTTAAGACCAATTTTTTTCCTTCTTTCACTATTTCTTCTAGCATTTCTTCCATAATTTTCCTATTTTTTGGTCACTAGCGCAACATCATCAGCGTATGCTATTAGTTGACCTCCCTATTTGTTCTCAAGTTTCCTTTACTTATCTTTTTAATACGTAATCTAGGGCCAAATTGAAAAGTGTCGCTGACAATGAATCACCCTGTTTGACTCCTTTGTTATATTCAAATTTTCTTGTTGTTCCTTTCTGGGTTTTTATCTCCGCTGCTGTTTTTGCGAAAGTCATTTTTATTAATCTTCTCAGCATATCGCATACCCCCAATTCTTTTAATGACTTTATTAATTGATTTCTCCGGATTGAATCGAAAGCTTGCTGGAAGTCTATAAATAGAATTTCAAAATCAATATTGTATTGGTTAGCCTTTTCTATGATCTGTTTAAGTACCTATATGTATAGCATCTGTCGTAGATCTTCCTTTCCTAAACCCATATTGGTATTCTCCTGCTACCCTACCTGTCTCGTGTAATCTCCTTTGTATAATTGTTGATGTTATCTTATAAACTGTGTTAAGTAAAGTAATTCCTCTGTAGTTTTTGCATATCTGTTGATCCCCTTTTTATGTATCGTTATAATTTGACCTATTTTCCATTCCTCTGGCATTTCTTCATCTTCCCATATTTTATTTATTATTGATATATTTTTTCTATCAGTTCGGCTCCTCCATATTTTATAAGTTCTATATTAATTCCATCACTACCTGGCGCCTTTCCATTTTTACCTTTATTAATTATATCCGTTATTTCTTCTATTGTTGGTTTCGAGATTATTTCCTCGGTATCCACTTTTTGTATATCTATTTCTTCCGTATCTTCCGTTTCTGTTAATAACTCTTTAAAATGCTGCATCCATATTTCTTTATATTCCATTATGGTGGATTAAAAGTCCTTTTGTACTTTTCTATTTAATTTAATATCTATTGATACAAATACTAGTCAACTGTAAACATCGAGTTGATGTTTCAGCACAAAGTCTTATTATATTATACCTATATTATTGGAAGACCATCTATAAGTAATTTATTATAGTTTTGAATGAAGTCACGTACCTATATTACTCGTGTCTATGTTTATTAAATAATCCAAATATATTTCTATTTAATTGTTAAGTCAACTAACTGTTGAAATTAGCACAATGATCTACAGGGTGTCTACATGCCCACCCTTTGAAAGACAAAATTACAGGGTGATCAAACCTGGAATTTCGTCTCCTCACTAACTAACGCTGATATCTCAATTCAAACACTATTAATGTAGGTAAGTGATTATTTGCTGACAAAATGTATCATATTGCGTAATAAGATACTATCTTGAACTTGACTCGAAAAAATGGTAAACAAATAATTAGGCAATTAAACTACTTTTTAGATGATCTTTGCATTTAAAATTCTATAGATTCTGCAGATTCTATAAATAGATAAAAATAGTTATTATTACTACAGAGAGGAATATAAACAATATAAATACAAATACATAACATATGTTGATATTTGGGTACCCAATAACCTATTACATAAATGAGAATTATACATAAGCACTAATAGATAATATAAAGTCAATTAGTTATACATATATGTACAGCTTTTTTTGTTAAATTTATTTAGGATAGTACTTTTGTAACCTATTTTTGTGAACGGTACTTTGTTTGCCATTCCTCGCTTGTATAGTGCAATTAGGGCCTATTGTATCAAGTACGATGTACGGTCCACCATACCTAGCATCTAATTTACGAGCATTCTCATTTTTTAAGGTCACTTCATCCCCTTTATTGAGGTGATTTTGATTAATATTTAAATCCCATGACTTTTTTCTAATTTCTTTACTTTTTTCTAGGAATAATTTAGCACGTATATGCGCTGTCTTTAACCTATACCTTATCTCTTGCTCATAAGCGTCAATGTTATAAATTGGTTCAATGTTACCATTAACTAATTCCTCTGGAAGATTACATCGTCTCCCATATATAAGTTCAAAAGGTGTATAATTGTGATACGAACTTGGTGTTGTATTGTAACAAAAAGCATAATATTTACACCATACGTCCCAGTCTGTGTGTGTTTCGTTTATGTAACTTCTGACATATTCATTGTAAACCCTATGATTTCTTTCACATCCACCTATAGTTTCGCTGTGATATGCTGTTGAAATAGTATGTTTTATATTCAATAATTTGGAAATGTTTGTTAGTAATTCGTTCTTATATTCCAGCCCCATGTCAGTTCTGATTTCTTTCATCGGCCCGTATATTAAAATGAATTGTTCAAAAATTGCGTTGGCTACTGTCTTCGCTTCTTTATTAGGAATAGGTATCATGACCACGAACTTCGTTAGTTCACATTGAATAGTCACTGCGTAAACATTATTAGAATTAGATTTCAAGAAAGGACCAATTGTATCTATACACACTAAGTCAAATGCTTCTTGCGGAGTAGGAGTTATAACTAATGGCTCTACATGAGTTATTCTGGATTTGTTAATTTGACATTTGTGGCATGATTTTACAAAATCAGCCACTGTTTTTGACATCTTTTTCCATCTATACAAGTTTTTAAGTTTCTTAAGTAACCGTTTCTGTCCACAATGCCCTCCTAAGAGTGGATCATTGTGATATTTTTTCAGTAAGTCATTTATTTCATCCTTGCTTGTTACCTTTTTTGGTTCTTCACAAATTACTATATGCAAATGTTTCAATGCTATATTGCCTACACTTTTTAATATACTTTCGGTGCACCGTAAAAATATCTTATCATTAATAAATAATTTCACTTTATTCATGTTATTGATTACTGCCAGTTCATCTAACTGAGACAACGTTTGACCCAGATCAAAGTTGTCATTTACAATATCAATACGTGCATTAATGAGCATTTTCTTTTTATGCCGTACGACCATCCTCAGTGATGTCGGCTTTAACTCAAAACGTAAGATAGGCAATCTTAATATGTCTAGGGAATTACTAGCTTTATGAATTTTAATGTTACTCTCATTACTTTCTACATGTTTACCCCTGACTTGTGTTAGGTTATCTTTTTTGTTGTTTTGCTTAGTCATTGATCTCGTAATCGCTAATATTTGTTCATTACTCTGATGGATTTGTTTAAGGTCAGTTATAGATATCCTTGAGAGCGAATCAGCCACATTGTCTGCACCCTTTATGTATTCAATCTCAAAGTCGTATTCCTCTAAATCTAATCTAATCCTAGTTAATTTTGAAGTTGGATCTTTCATTGAAAATAAATGCTGTAACGGTTTATGGTCAGTTTTAACTAAGAATTTAGGCGCTCCATACAGGTAACATCTGAAATGTTTAATACCCCAATGTATGGCTGTAAGCTCTTTCAAAATAATTGGTTTATTAAATTCACTTTTTGAAAAGCCCCGTGATGCAAATGCTATAGGTAAATCTATCCCATTAAAATTTTGACTAAGTATGGCATTGGCAGAACAAGCCGTATTAGAAGCGTCAGTTGTTAAAACAAATTGTTTAGTAAAATCTGGATACTGCAAAATTGGGGGGTTAACTAATGAATCTTTGAGTTTTTCGAATGCAGTTTGACAATCATTTGTCCAATTAAACTTTACGTTCTTTCTCGTCAATGAATTTAAAGGTAAACAAATTTCTGCAAACTGCGGGATAAACCTTCTATAGTAATTACAAAACGCTACGAATCGCTTAACCTCATCAGCTGTTTTCGGCACCGGGTATCGTTGCACAACATCATACTTAGATTTGTCTGGCAAGACTCCCTTATCCGATAAAAGATGACCAAGATAAGTGACTTCTTTTCTGAAAAATTTACATTTTTGTGGGTTCAATTTTAAATTGAATTTTCTACAAGTTGCGAATACGTGTTTTAGGTTTTTCAAGTGATGATTTTCTGAGCATCCTATAACTATTAAGTCATCCATGTATAGAAAAGCTTTTTCTGGCGTTAACCCAGTAAATGCCATTGTCATCATCCTTTGAAAACTGTTTGGACTTATATTCAATCCAAAAGGTAATCTGGTAAACCTGTATGACCCATATTCAGTACTAAATGACGTAAGATCTCGAATCTTCTTCCAACGGAATTTGATGAAACCCCGAAATTAAATCTAACACAGAAAACCATTTGGCTCTACCTAGTTGATCTAATATAGAGTCGATTCTTGGTAACGGAAATTTATCGGGTGTAATTTTCTTATTTATTTGCCTAAAATCTATACATAGTCTCCATGCCTTATCTCCTGTTTGAGACTTTTTAGGCACTAGCAATACTGGACTGTTGTATGGAGACGTGGATGGTTCTATTATACCATTTTTGATCATTTTCTGCACCTGTGAGTTAATTTCTGCCGTATGGGCATGAGGTGTTCTATAATTTTTAATATAAACTGGTGAATTATCGTTTAATGCTATTTTCTGAGAATAAAAATTATTACACGTTAATATATCATTTTTTAGAGCAAATACATCGGAAAATTCAGCACACAATTTGAAAAAATCTGTTTTTACATAATCGGGCACATTTTGTTCTAATGACTGAAACAATTCTTGACTTCTATTATTCTTTTCTTCGTTAATATTGTATATATGAAATCTATCTAATTCTATTGTCTTTAATCTTTTTATTGAAGCTAATACACTTTCATTTGTTGAATTAAGTATTCTTACATACGGATTTTCCCTTGAAACTATACTCCTAGCAACAAATATCCCTGTAGTTAATTCCTGTTGTTCAACTACAACATCCTGCCTTAAATTTTTGAATTTACTAATTAATCTTATTACTTCACATCTTGGCGGTATTACTACTACATCATCATCCGGACTATTATGTATAGGAATTGTCAATTTTTCACTACCCACATTTAATGATAACAACCATTGAGAGTAATCTAAATTACATTTGAAGTTTGAGATGAAATCTCTGCCTAAAATTGCGTTAGCGGGAATAGGAAAATTATCAGGAACCACATGAAATATATGTTGTACTGAATAGTTATTTATAAAAAGTCTTGTGTCAATTGTGCCTAGAGATTGTACAGCACCCTCTGTGACTCCTTTGATTTTTATATTACGATTTGTATTATTTGTGAAGGAAAAAAATTCCCTTTTTTCTTAAATATTGAAATATCTGCCCCTGTATCTATAATAAAAGTACACATACAGTCCATGATGTCAGTATAAAGAGTTACAAAATTCGAAAGAGATAGGTCAAAAGTAAACACATGTTTTAAGTTATTTTCTAAGCCCCCAACTCTTGCTGGGGGTCGGGAGAGTTTCCCGACTCCTCCATTGTATTACACATTCTTATGTTTCTTTGTCCAAAATCTCCATTATACGGTTCCCTATTAGAATAACTATTCCCTCGTCTGAAATTATTATTTCCTCTGTTATGATAATTACCTCTGAAGTGATTATTATTTCCAAAGTTACCTTGATGACCATTATTTGATTGATTATTGGACCGATTGCTGTCATTATTAGGTTGCCTGAAATTGTTAACTTTTCTGTTAAAATTGTAACGCCCCCTATTAAATTGATGCTGATACTGTCTATTACCTCTATACAATAAAACACTAGCTTGTGTTTGAGGTGTATCAACTGTAACAAATTTCGTAAGTGCTTCTTGCACCGTGCTAAAACTGCCTGCTGCCAATATTAATTTTGTTTTTTCGTTTGCCGCATTATTTTCCAGAGTCTTAACAGTTGCCTCTGTAGTGTATTTTTCTGCCAACTCAGGTGGCATTCCTTCTCCTAAATATGAAATTTTAAGTTTCTCAGCCAATTGTTCAACTTCTGTCGCAAAGTTGCCTGTATCCTTGAAATTTTGCCTCAACTTATTCAGTTTGGCCACTATTAAAGTAGAAGGTTCACCTTTTATGCCTTTTCTTAGAGTTTCAATTATTTGTTCAACCGTGGTTTCGTTCGTTAACAACGTGCGAGCCTTCCCGGTTAATCTGGTCTTTACGAAAGCTACCGCATTGGCACCTTGATCAGCAGCATTACTCTTTAATAGACCCAATGCGTCTAATATTGTCTGAAGCTTTTCCGGTGAGCCATCATACTCTGTTGGGATGATTTTGCTGGCTAAATTAAAAAATTCTACGGGTGTAAGAGGCATGTCGTTAGTTTCGTCTGTCGTGTCACTATCAGATGTATCGTATTCGTCACTATCTTCCTTCAAAATATTAATGTCAATCAATTGTAAACAAGAGATAGGTACTCTCACTTTATATTTCAAAACCTGAAATGATTGAACTACTTTATCCCTTATTATTTGAAATTTTTCATTACAAGTTGATTTCTGCGTATTGTCTAAATTATTCCATTCTAGTGCTACCGTATGCGTAAAAGCATTAAATAACTTAATAAGATTATTTCGTATATCTATCCTAGAACTTTCCCCTTTTGGAACTTTCTTTTTAATTGCCCTTTTTGCTTGACCTCTAATGTCTTCCGTCAAAATATTTAATTTAATGATTAGTTGTTCCCATGAGGAAGACATTTACTGCACTGACACTACTAAATAGACCAAATTGCCAAACGATAAGGACGACAAACAAAATACAAAAATTTCATAACTCAATAAACCAATGTGAATGATTAAGTGGATAAATAAATGTAATATTAAAAAAAAAATTAGCATAAAATAATAATATGTCGGTTACAAAAATAAAATCTTACCCAAAATATTTCCACTGTACACAACACTTGTTCTGGATCT
>CAJUYI010001413.1:0-18551 GCA_910591695.1 Galerucella pusilla
TTCAACTTTTTATTGGAATAGTTTGCATCTGCTAATTTGTGCGACAATATAGCTACATCTTTAGTGAGGGTAGTTTTTTCAGTCTCGCAAACGTCCACTAATTTTAATAGCTTATCTTCTAATCCTTGGTTAACTCTTTGTACTCTTCTATGAGCTTCATATAATCTAAAAGATTTTTTTAAATAAAATAAACTCAGGAAGGTGAATATGGTGATTCAAAATATTCATGAAAGTTGAATTGATATTGCTATATTAAACATTCAATTATGAGTGTGAGTTTTGAGTATGCAGTGATTAAAATAATATGCACTACTTTCTTTCTTGTTAAATACAAACATAAATATGACTGAATACAATAATGTTTATGTTTATTATTAAATAAAAATTCAAAGCGGAAATCTTCTCCAAATTTATGAGAAACACTTTGATTAGATGGTGATTACTGATTAATAAACAAGAGCATTGAAGCTCTGGCTATGCTCAAGTTTTAAAATCACCAGATTGTTCATCAACCTTATTACCTAACTCACTTGTTTGTTAAACAGCTATTAAATAAAAGATAAGTATATTATTATCACTTTTAAATGTAATTAAAATTCATATACCTACATTTAATTATGTATAGAATGTAGATGGAAAATATTAACTTCAATGTTATTTTTTTAAACATTTTTGTGTTCAATGTAACAATGTAAAATAATTATTAATATTCATAGTTGAAAGTAATTCAGTATTATTTTCCACAAATACTGAAGCAACAAATTAATAAATCTAGAACATGTATTATCCCATTTTTTACCTTTTATATTTGTCTTGCCAAGTTATCAGTTCTTCTTTCAATAATAATAATTCTTCACCAGGAAGTTTATTGGCTTCATTCAAAAAATTCGTCTCCATTGTTACAATATGATTCTCCCTTTCAAACAGACGTTGCTTGAGGTTTTCTATTTCAACATGAAGCTGCACATCATGATCACTGGTAATGCACCTTTTGCATGTGCATCCACAGTCCTGAAACAAAAAATATTTATATTATCATGTCTTTTTTTAAGAAAAAATATTTATTTTTAAATTACACTTTATTTAAGCTTTCATTGTACTTTGTCAACTTAATTAAAGTTGTATTCCTAATTTAAAACATATAACACAACATAAGTAATATGTTTTATCACCAACCAAAACCGTCTATTATCAAATTGATTTCCGGAAGTAAACAAACAGTTTACATATGCGTCTGGTAAAGTATTTTAACTTTGACATTACTCGAAAATCATCATCTGTCAGTGTCACACTTCTCCTTATTACAGCTCGATAATAGTTTTCTTGCGATTTATTTATAAAAAATTATTGTTGGAACTCCTTTGACTTCGGGAATTAACTTTTATAATGCTTCAGGCTTTACCTTCAATTTAAATATAACAAATAATAAGTAGATTTGTTCTATATGTGCTGTTTACTTTGTCATGATAAAATGCTATGAAATATAGGTACCTCAGTTTTATATATTCTGAATTCGGAGCAGTTGGCGATAAAATTTTGGATGCACCACGTCAGTAAAGTGTCTTTATCGGACTCGACTGTTATTCGCCTCGCTTCGCTCGTCTCATAATTTCAGACTCGTCGGATAAAGAATCACATTACTGCCTTGGTACATAAATAACTATTATTGCTTGTGTTCTAAATACACAAAGTATACTCTATTCCAAGATATTCAAAAGAAAAACCCACAGCAGGGAGTCGTTAATACATTAACAATAACACAATATGGTATACTATTTTCTTATAAAATATAATGCCAATAGTATGATTATTTTACAACTAAAATGATTGGTTGGTGAAATAATATTTAGTGTTGGCATCTAAATTTTACCAATAAAGTAGGGGATCTGTGACTGTTTACTGTACAATGAGATAAAAAAGCACAGCCAAGATAATATGCAATAATCATTATCACTAATCCAATTTGGATAATGGAAGTTTAGATTTCATACACAAAAAAATATTTTGTAAAAAAACCATCCTCAATCCTTGGTTTCACACATTTAATTTGACCACTTTTATCTAAGCTGTTGTTTGTAAAGAATTTTGTAGTTGATTCTACTGTTGAGTGATAAATGATTCTACTTAATATTCCAAGGCTGGTATTTCTAGCTGATAATACAGAATTTATCAACTGATTGTTGATGAATATACATTCTTGCCAGCCAGGGGTAGAATGTTTACTACTGTGTTATAACCAAATGATATAAATTTATAAGGTGGCTCACTTTTTTTGACAAAAAGAAGACTTGTAAACAGAAAAAAGTGAACAACTTATTTTTTTTTATTCCATTAGGTAGATAACTACTTGAATTAATTTAAAATAATTTCACAGTAATGCAAATACTAACAACAGAGTTTGATGAACCATGCTTTATCTCAATGTTTTGCTATATGAATACGAAAAAAAAACATTTGGACAATATATAATTAACATCAACAAATACCTCAATAACTAAGTTTATTGTTTATTTATCATTATAATGATATTATTACTGGATTTATAACAGCAATAAACAACAATAAGTAATTAACACAACAAGAGGTAAAACTGAGGGTAAATCACAGGGAACAAAATTAATTGTTATTTTATTATATCGAATTTTAACTAATGAAATGTTTTGTCATAATAACTCCAAGTAGTGATTAGGTATTTATTATTGTTTTGACAGCATGAGGATGTTATTCAAAAATATATAGTATAATAATTAAAGAATCAATACTAAGTAGTATTAAACATTTTCATTAGCACATACAGGAATAGATACCTAACAACTAACAAGATAATTTGATAGTGTTGGATTGATTATAAACTACTTTTCTCCAAGGACCAAGTATTAGATAAGTATTTTCAAAGTTTAGGTATAAGTCATTTATAGAATAATTTATACTTAATTATAAACTTTCACTATCTATATTTTCAAATAAAATCAATCAAGTTCCATTATAGTTACTTAGAATTATTCATCCAAGGTGTTATGATAGTAAAAAAGTAAATGAATAAATTATTCCCATTCATTTTAAACAGGAACAAATAATATACAGAATATATTTACCTATTATTTAAGTAAGTAAGTAAATATTTTTATAATTTGGTTCACTTCTTAATTAAATTTACCATAGCATAAAATGTTTTTATCTACCAAATTTCACAAGAGGATTATCGAATTGAAAGTATCGGCAACAATAAAGAAGGTTATCAAATTGATAGATATTTTTATGACAATCATGAAATGAATATTACTTTACCTTGCATTTATTGGCCATAACTAGAATCAACTATAACATAAATACTGTAATTGGGTATTGGAAGCACCTATGTATCATATCTTGGAAAAACCAACTACGAAGGTTGAATTAGGAAGTGTGTAAATTCCCAAAAGATGTTTTATTATGATATCAACTGGCAATCACTTTTGTACTCCTAAATTTTTCAAGCAGTTGTCTCAAACTTCTAGTAATACGTGTTTTTAAAAGATAAGCACACAACCAATTTTCACTTTCAACTTTCAAGGAATCTAAACACGACTAAAATTGACAAATACGTGACAGGTACTGACAGCTAATCTGACAGCTCACAGAAAAGATCCATAGATAAATCTAAACAAGAAATAATATGACTGACATGAGCACCTCTATGTACAGCTGATATGCAACCAGCAAAGCAAGGTACAAGTATTGATAATTGCGTATCAGAAAAGAAATATGTATACTAATTTGTAGGGATTGTGCCTTATTTTAGTTAAAGTCTGTTCATTCATATATGAGAGACTAAAAGGGATTATTCAAGGGTAGCCATAAACAAACATTGGATTTGAACAAAGAGTGCATGTCACATTTCTAGATGAGGAATTAATAAAACAATTAACAGGACATGTCATAAAGACTACTTATATTATATGTCAAGTATATACAGGGTGTACCAATCTTACGACAAACTTCGGTATATGGGTTATTTTAAGAGATATCAAAAAATGTTATTAACATAAATAGTAGATGTGTTGAAGGTCCATCTTTTGAAATTATATCGAACTATACAGAGTGCTGCATAACTCCGTTACAAACCAAACATATGATTTTTCAAACGGGAACCCCTGTATATTATACCGAATTCGGATAGGTTACATTTTTTTGAAGCTTTTGATATGAGGTTTTGCCACGTTATACAGAGTCTTTCAAAAGATATGGACACGTTTATGTGAAAATCGTAGGTAAATGAACGCTCTGTAGCTTGTTGTACGTTGAAAAAGAAAAATGGATTTTGCCAATATGATGCAATATCTCCGTATCCTATTAAATTTCAATTATATTCTTTCTTGTATACAGGGTAAACGGAAACTCGAACCTGTCATTTTCCTTCTTATTTTAAATGGAACACCCTGCATTTTATAGCAAAAATAGAATCTTCGATTATGTAACTTTAATTTTTGTCAAGCATTCCCTATACCCAAAGTTTATAAAAACACAGTTATTTTGTAATGTTTATTGTAAAATATAACTACTGACCTATTATGTGAAAGCATTAAACGTTGTATGTAACAAGAAATCCTAAAATTAATGATAAATTTCAATAAACAAATTATTCTGAACAAAACTAGCCACCAAAAGTATAATTCTAACCGTAATATTAAACTAAAGGTTCAAAATGTTCACCGTTAACATCAATGCAATGCTGCAGAATAGTTCAAAAGATTGACTAACATTTCCCAGCATATCAACGTTAGCAGATCGAAATGCCGCACTAATTAATTCTTTCTTTCATGTCATCTCTAATAGCCGGGGATTTTATAAACTCATTCCTCACATGACCCGAAAAAAATAAATATACTTTTGTTAAATCGGGTTACCGAGCTGGCCAATCAGTTGGGCCCCCTCTTACAGCATTGCATTGATGTTAACGGTGAACACTTTGAACCCTCAGCTTAATATTACGGTGATTATACTTTTGGTAGCTAGTTTTGTTTAGAATTAATTATTCATTAAAATTTATCATTAATTAGGATTTTTTGTTACAAACAACGTTTATTGCTTTCACATAATAGGTCAATAATAATAGTTTACAATAAATATTACAAAATAACTGTGTTTTCATAAACTTTGGATATAGGGAATGCTTGACAAAAATTAAAGTTACATAATCGAAGACTCTATTTTTGCTATAAAATACAGGGTGTTCCATTTCAAAGAAAAATGAAAATGACAGGTTCGAGTTTCCGTTCACCCTGTATACAAGAAAGAATATAATTGAAATTTAATAGGATACGGAAATATTGCATCATATTACGAAACTCTGTTTGGCAAAATACATTTTTTTTCTTTAGTACAACAAGCTACAGAGCGTTGATTTACCTACGATTTTCACATAAACGTGTCAATATCTTTTGAAGGACTCTGTATAACGTGGCAAAACCTCATATCAAAAGCTTTAAAAAAATGTAACCAATCCGAATTCGGTATAATATACAGGGGTTCCCATTTGAAAAATCATATGTTTGGTTTGTAACGGAGTTATGCAGCACTCTGTATAGTTCGATATAATTTCAAAATATGGACCTTCAGCAAATCTACTATTTTCGTTGATAACATTTTTTGATATCTCTTGAAATAACCCATATACCGAAGTTTGTCGTAAGATTGGTACACCCTGTATACCCACATTATCATTGTTATTTTTCTTATTTATTACTTATTCGCCCGCCTATTATGATTTCCAGGGTTTACCTTTCCACCTTTCCAACAGCCTACCGGCACAAGTGAAGTATAGCCTCAAATGGTTGGCCTTTGAAATACATATTCTTTTATATATACTAAGCTGGAAAAATAATGAGGCAATACACAAAAACAAAATGAGTTTTAATTGTTTATAGACTTCCATCTCTTCGATGTATAGGTGTATCTTATGTTATAAAACAAAAACAAACAATACGAATAACCATTTTATTTTTAACATAACAAACGACAAGAGTATAAAGTAGGTAACAATATATAATGTAGTATTTGGAATGTAATTGATATTATTTGAACTAATTATAGGTAAGAAGTGTACATATTTCTAATTTTCTATAAGATTCTTTGGCTGGCGTTGTACTATATTAGTATTAGTTATTAAAAATTGTACGTATGCTGGACAAATAGGAATTGTTTTAAATTTACAATATCTATTTCATGATTGTCTAGCTAGAGCTGGATATATACCTAGTAGTAAATCACCATGAATGTATAAAGTGGCTATTTCAAAAACAAAAAAAATTTCAAAATGTTTTAAAGGTTATATAATAATGACAATAAATCGATAGATGTAGTTGTACATAAAAATTTAAATACTTCCACTAAGATATTATGCTAGTAGGTCTAAGTAGATACAATTTTGAAGTATGTATCGTAAGTAGCAAATTCTTCTCTCTCTGGTTTCGGCGGAAAAATTTTGTTTTTTTGTTTTATTTTGGGATGCTGGCAAACTATCAATAAAAATGATATTATCATAGCAGCAGTTACTGCTGCTATGTAGCAATTAAATTCAAGGTTGGTGTAATCAACTTTTGGGCCCAGTTGTACAATCTTATTTTATTATAACATCTCCCAGTCTACTAAACGGTAAGTTATAATGTGGATTATATGGGTATAGACATTGTCTGTAAAGACTTGATTCAAGCCGGATGGTATGGGCACCGAGCATTGACAAATATCTATGTTTATGTATGTTGATACGGGGAGTTAGAAGACCCACGTACTGCACTCGTCTATAACCAATTTATAAAAGAAATTAAAATTAATATATTCGAGACTTTCTCTCCAACAGCAGTAAAATGTAAACCATAGAACAATGTAAACTATGTAGATATAGTTTATATGTTTTTTCATCTTCTCATTACATCACAGAACACTGAATTTGACTCAATTGTCAGTTAATGCGCATGAGTACAGACTGCCAACCAAACAAATGTTCTTTAAGAGGCACTTTGTTGAGCTCTTCTAAAATTTGACATGTAGGTAGGTATAACTGCCAACGTTCAGAGCTAAGTTAAGGAAGGCTTAATTTAAACATGTACTCAAGCTTTGCTTGTACATCGGTCTTTGGTAATGATGTGGGATGAAATGAGCTTGAAATACATAAAAAAAAACCTTAGACATATGTATCACTGGTTATTGTTGAAAATATAAATTCATACAGATTTTCAGATGCATTTTTTCTCTCACATTATCATTTCATTTATATTAGTCCAACACTACCTACTAACTTTCACTGTCAGTTACATAAGTAAAGTTAATGGGAAATTATATTTGGGTTAAGTTTATAAAGCATACATTCTCCCCAAAACGAAAATTAAAGTAATAGATTCTTTGGCATATATAAAAAAAATAAAAAAGAGATATGGAATACTATAAAGTAAAATGTACTTTTTTCGGACTTTTCATCCGTCAAGATCTTGGTCGGGGAACGTTTTCGACGAATTGTCCTATGTAATTTCCTCTTGGAGAATAATTGGCCACGATATATGTTTGACCCTTTTGGTTTTTCGACATACCTGGAAATAAAAGTTTATAAATTTCTTATAGAAGTTGTAAATGTGCACAACACTTTTACCTATTCCTAATTCTCTGCTATCTTTCCAGATAATTTGAGTAAAATGTAAAGTTCCTTGATTCACTCTCTCCACTCCAAAAGTATGCCTTTTACATTCATCATACCATTCCTTGATGGCATCCCTAGCAGTAGGAGTATGACTGTAGTCTGATGAATATACAGAAAAAATATTTTCACCATACTCCGAATTTGCTCTGTGCTGTAGACTAGCAGTTCGAGCGCAAGTATCGGCCCAATCTTGTGCATATTTACACATCTAAAAGAAATAATATTTGACATGCAAAATGTATACTAAAATCAGTAAATTTGATATTCCTAACATATAGAGCAATCAAAAGGTCTAATTAATGTAAAGATACCGTCAAGTTGGGTGACTTAAGACAAAACTTTAGGTATTTCTGAGAAGGGTTGGCAACGCCGCAGATTGTACTGGAATTCAGTTTCCACGCGGTATTCATCCACGACAAGTCTATGCAAGTTGTTTTAATAGTTTTTGCTGGATAATTAAGAAGGTAAGTGCGGTTTTAGTATTTTATTGTAAGAATAGGGTTTGTGGGATTTATAGGTATGTTAAAAAACTTTATGTATGTAGTCCAAACTGACAAATTTATGGGCATGGTCATATTTTACATTGATGTTAGTTGATATGGGAAGTATTTATTGCTATATATACATTTTTGTTAACATAAACAGTTTTTTTAATTTAGGATAAGAAAATAAAAAATGTGATTTATATGGGCGAGATGAGACGTCAACATCAAACGAAAAACCTATTATTTCTCGAAAAAATAAAAAAGTGTAGATTCCTCCAGTGACAGTAATGATTCCTTTTCCACGCAATCGTCATATGATAGCCCTGAAGAGTTTGAAGAAGACGTGGATATGGTTGATCCTTCGGATTTAAAAGTTGATGACTTTATTTTGGTGCAATTTTCATATGAGGCTCCCCATAAGCCAGTTATTTTCAAGAACTTCATTGGACCAATTATTGAACTAAAGCCGGATTTAGTTTTGTATGAATTTATGCGCAAATCACCACAAGGAAAAAATATTTACGTATTTCCAGATATTGATATATTATTAATAAAAATCAAATTCTGTCAAAGCTGGTTCCTGTGTTTGTTCGACGAGGAAGATTCACTTTTTCTATTGAACTTTAAAAATCTGGCACAATTGTTTAAAACATTTTTTTTTTCGTTAAAATGAGTTTTTTATTTGTTTTTCAAGAGTTATGTTTTATTTAGATTAGTTTCTACCAAAGTTTTTGAAGTTCCTACTTATTTTTTTAATAATTAAAACTTTAGTTTTGTATTAAAAATGTAAAATGTTTAAAATAAATATATTTTTCCAAATAAGAGTAGTGTTTATGAAACAATATGTTCTATTACGTTTTTAGAAAGACTATTAATGTCTCGAGTCCGCAAATTGAGTCTTGAGTTTATAATGAAAACAAATTACTGTTTCAAGTCACCGCCCCTGTGAAGGTGACTTGAGACACCTAAAAAAACAAAAAAAAAATATTTTCTGATAAATTTTAGCTCATTTTTATTATTCAATTTTGAAGAATGAATGTAGACTCAAAAATGTGTCCTTGTTTCATAATTTTAATTTGCTGGAATACAATTTTACAGTCCTTTGAATTTTGAAACTTAAGTCACCCAACTTGACGGTACTCTGTAACACATATGATTATATAAAAAATATATAGGTATATTTAAGTAACTTACTTCCTCATTTAATACCATATCCGGGACTCCATGTTTTCTTCTATATTCGTTATGTATTTTAAGAGATTCTATTGCAAATTCCGAAAAATTTCCTTGTCTGTACTCTTTTAGTGGAGAGGTAACAGAGGTTCCAGGTTTACTGTCTTTTCCACTTCCTGGTAATTCTCCATAAAAGGCGGGTTTCACTGGAGGCACGTTTTCTACATAATGTCCAACGAAATTACCAGCAGGTGAATAGTTAGCAACAACATAGGTACTACCTAAAAATATAAACAATAAAGTTAAGTAAATGTGATGAATGGATAATCTTTATTAATTAACAGACGTGAAAAATCAATGATAATGTTTCTTTTTAAAATTATAAACGGTCAAATCATCTCAAATCATTTACTCTCTTTGATACCCTATAATGACCCTATTCCTTTGCGGCTAACTACAGCCTCACTCATGTCAACTACTGCAGCTTTTTCACCACTTGCCAACATACTGAGAGTAGTAAATTGGCAGATTCGTCATAGGCGGTTTCGGCTAATCCTTCTTGAGTATTCGGATATATTAAGCGTCTAATCTTTATCGGTTTAGTAATCATGATCTCCCAACTAAACTCAATTTTAAATAAGATTATAATATCAGTATATTCAGCCTCTTCATAATCTAAATTTTGATTGTGCCTATTTGTAGGCAACCATTCATACGCACCTTGAGAATTTTTGGCAACTCCAACTCCTAAGAACTCGCTCGACTTCCAAACTACTTGAGAAAAATGACCTGATTTTAAGTTGCTTGGTTCTTTTCCAAATGGATGTTGCGACACCTCCTCATACCAAGTTTCCACTGGCGTATGACCGTTGACTGTAAAATTTGGGTCGGATGAGAAAAGGCAATAAATATTTTCTCCGTAATTACTTCCAGGTCTATGTTCAAGTATATTACGTTGGGCAAGATAGGTAGCCCATTCTTGGCTGTATTTGCAAAGTTTTTTGTCAAGTTTTAGAGATGCTACACCATGTCTTTTTCTGAAATTGTTGTGCGCTTCTAAGAAGTCTGCTTCAAAGTTACCTTCTGTTATTTCTTGATTCACTTTCAGTGTTGGTGAACTCCTAGAATTCAAATAAATGTATCACCTTGATGAGAGAGCTAAGTAACGAAGCCAATAACACATAAGAATTGAAAAAGAATAATGAAGCTGGAAAGGTTTTGAAAATTCACCTCGTTTTCTTTCAATCTCTCCAAGTGGATTCATGCGACGGGCATGCCTATAATCTAGTAGGGAAGTGAGTTTTCTGCGAAAAATAGTTCTGATGATTTTAAAAATATGGGGTTTGATTTTTGGATGGATTCAGAATTAAGTTCTGAGTAATGGGAATTTCTTAATTTTTTTGCCAAGAAAAATTGTAATTGTTATAAACAAAAAACGTATAGAGAAAATGAGGGTCTCCGTTTTTTGGTTATAACTTGAAAAATATTAAAAATAGCCTCTTTTTGAAAAAATATTCTAAAAGAGGAGAAAATTTCAGAAGGACAAGTCCCGACTCCCGAAACTGTAACTCCATTATTTATAATTTTAAATTGACGTTTGAAATACCGCTCCGCGCGGCCGTTTTGCAGCTGCGGCGTCACCGCCAAGCCAACAGGGCATCACAAAATAATTTTTTTTAAATATTTGTTATGAATTGAAAAATTTGAATAAATTACAGTTTTATTTAGAGACTTGAAGGAATATATTCCAGTAGACACAACATTTTTCACTTCATTTTTGTAAAAGTTATTCAATTGTTAATTAACTAATTTTTTGTGGACTTTAGACAACTGAAAATCAGTTCTAAAAGTTTAAATAAAGTACCTAAAAGTTTTTTGAATTCTGGGAGGTTTTCTTATTGACTCAATAAACAAAATTCCGTTAAATAACTAATAAACAAATGGAGTAAAAAGTTAAAAAAAAGTTATTTGTTATTGTTAACATTTTTATAAGACTAAATTGATGGCCTTGGGGTTGAATGTAATTCAAGTATGAATAATACAGATACTTACTGGTTCTCGTCTTCATTGTTTAGGTATAATTATACATTTTTTATATATAGTTCTAATAAATATACATCAAAATTTAATTGATATGAAGATGATTAAAATTAAATCAAGTAGAATAATTAATTATCAAAAATATTGTCTTGAATGTCCAAGACCGTATCATCAATAGTTTAAAAGTTATAGCAATTTGAAAGTTGATAAGATAGGTGCCGGGTTCCACAGTGAGATGTTAAATATTTAAAAATCAAATAAAAAATAAAACAAAGTTTTTTGAGATACTTTGATGCACATGGCTGTATTTATTATTTTTTTTTGTAACGGAAAAAAAATAGGTTCAGAATTTGTTTATAACAAATTGTTTATTAAATAAACAATGAAAATTGCGTTGAAAAAAATTTTTTTTTGGAATAATTCTAATGAGGATAGCAAATGATGAATTTAGAAAAAAAAAACGATTTCTTAATTAATAATTCAAAGGGGTGATAAATAAAAAAAAAAGATTATAAACAATTAAAAATTTTTTTAAGAAAAAATTTTTTTTTTTAAATTCATTATTTGACCAATACAACAGAATGGCAAAAAAAATTTTTTTAATACATTAAAATAGTCTATTTGTTTATAACAAATTTATAAACAAATAACGTGAAAAATTTTTTTGTAATGAAATAAGATTCAAAAAATAAATAAAAAACCAGCTGAAATATAAAATATAAAAAAAAAATTTTTAATAACAATATGGATTTTTCATTTTTTGTTAACTTAAAAAAATAATAATAAACAAATGAAAAAACTTTTTTAACGGAATTTTGTTTATTGAGTCAATAACAAAAATGAAGTGAAAAATTTTTGTCTACTGGACTATATTCCTTCAAGTCTCTAAATAAAACTGTAATTTATTAAAATTTTGTAATTCATAACAAATATTTAAAAAAAATTATTTTGTGATGCTCTGTTGGCTTGGCGGTGACGCCGCAGCTGCAAAACGGCCGCGTGGAGCGGTATTTTCAACGTCAATTTTAAATTATAAATAATGGAGTTACAGTTTCGGGAGTCGGGACTTGTCCTTCTGAAATTTTCTCCTCTTTTAGAAGCTTTTTTCAAAAAGACGCTATTTTTAATATTTTTCAAGTTATAACCAAAAAACGGAGACCCTCATTTTCTCTATACGTTTTTTGTTTATAACAATTACAATTTTTCTTGGCAAAAAAATTCAAAAATTCCCATTACTTAGAATTTAATTCTGAATCCAAAAAACCCAACTTCATATTTTTAAAATCATCAGAACTATTTTTCGCAGAAAACTCACTTCCCTACTAGACTACTATTTTTTTTGTAAAACTTTCAATAGGAACTGAGACAGATAAATATTTCACGTAAATCAACTTTCTGAAATGGTCTATAACATAACACAAATGGTCAAGTTCAGAACCAGGAGATCTGTGGTCAGGACCTGTATCTTTGTTTCGAATTCATGGAAGAAACTAATTTCTTAGTTGAAAGTTGGCCGCATTCTTAAGTCTTGATTTAAATCTAAACTGCTTAGTTTATTACACGAAAACCTGCACTACATTTTAGTTTCAAATTAATTTAAGTTCTAATTTTTGCTTGCATGATCCACCTTTCCAGTTAATATAATTTATAAGATGATTTATGTTTATAATAGTGCAAATGTGTCAATTTAGTATGTGATTAAAGATTAAAGTATCTAATCCACTTGAATTCAGAAATATTTTAATCATAGGCTTAGCTACTGTAAATAATATATGAATTTATATGTACCTAGATGACTTTGTGTAATTAATTGACAATTTATTTATCTTATCGGATAAATCGATGTGATTATTGTTGGAGTGGAAGCCGCCTACTGGAGGTACATTTTCTGCGAAGTGACCTATGATATTGCCGGCTGGAAAATAGTTGGCCACAACTATTATTTTACCACCAGATTTCGCAAATGATACTCCCAATTCTTTGGAATCTTTCCATACCACCTGAAATGAAGATGCGGACATAAATTTACAATCAAACTTACGCGAAAAAAAAATTGGATATTTTTTCAAGAAGGGGAAGGGTTAATAGAATGATTATTCTCGTTTTCCGTCTTAAAAAATGGAATATGCGTTACAAATAATTAGATATTTTTCAAGAAGCGGAAGAGTGAAGATACGAAGTGGCAACGGAGAAGTTCCTTACCTGTGTGAAGTGTCCTGATGCTAAGCTATGTGGTTCAACACCAAACGTATGACATTTGATTTCTTCATACCAATTTTCCACAGCCTTTTTTCCATCTATACTAAAACTAGGATTGGACGATTGGATACAAAATAGATTTTCTCCGTAATCCCTATTATTGCTATGCATTAAAACGCTCTTCTTTATCAAATTATTTGCCCATTGTTCACTTACTTTACACATATCTCTATTCAGTTTCAATGGGGGGACGCCATGTTTAAGTCGGTACTCATTGTGAGCATGAAGGCACTCTTGTTGGAAGTCCATTTTGGAATTCTTAATCTGAAATCGAATTAATCTCAATTAATTGTACTTAGATAATAAAAATATGTATTCTTATAATGATTCTTAATAGCCGAATAATCTTAAAGCCAGAAACTGGATCCAATGGGATGGCCTGGAAGATCTGAAAACGTTACAAAACAGAAGCTGACCTGTTTTCCTGATGAAGTTGATAAACTTGCTGTAAAAGAGTTACACCAGGACATATTATTGGTATACCAAAAACTGGGTTACGAAGATCTGTAAAGAACTGGATAAGGAAGGACCGTAAAAACTACTGGATCAACAAATAGGTACATGGGAACTTCTTAAAAGAATGCTGCTATGCTGCTATGTTATGTTGCTACTTTCTAATAATATTGTTCTGTAAATGGATTTTCTGTTGGACAATAAATTATTCTTGTTAAAACGTACTACTGAACAGCTGACACTAGGCAGTAATGGTACCCTTCCTCAAAACAACAACGGAAACCTTACATACAGATTATACGGCAAAGAAACGGAAATGGGGAAACATATCAAAAACTGGAGCATCTGGTTGTGCATGTCGTGGAATTCAAATAAAACATCAGGTTTAATGGAGCCAAATGCAAATACACAGCAAAATCCTGCTCAAAACCCCTCGGAGTCACTCGCTAACTAAATATTAAACCTCAGCAGGGACCAGGTAAAAAAAGTGACGGGATCAGACATCATAGAAGAGGAGAAACAGCCTCACACATTTTCTCTCTACTAGGACTAGTGCGCTCAAAAGGAGGATTTCTCCAAGTAAAACCTAGTGAAAAGACTGTCGATCCTGATTAGTACTAGTGTTCGATTCACATAAACAGTATAACCAAGACCACAAAAACCCTGAAGGCTAAAGTACCGAGGACTCAAAACCTCTTACTGGGTGTGTCAAAATAATCAATCAATCAATACTGAAGATATGCGAGACACTTTAGGTAAGGCGCACATTGAGCCACATGTGATGCAGCCTATGCAGGCCATAACATAGTATCCTGTAGGAAGTAAAAGGAATATCTCTGTCTACGTGGGAAATGGACACAACTGTGCTTGACAATAGGAATAGACGATCATCGGTAAAGCACATGAATTACCTCACACCTTCACTGGTGTAATCTAAGAAAAGTGCTGACTGCAACTACACAACTACAGCATATTATATTATATTATATTTCTTTATCTATGAACACTTGTTTTCAGTAATTAACAATCTCGTCAGATTCGTTTTATTTCTTATACAGTTAAGATCATAATTTAATGAAATCATTTGTAGAATTTAATAATATGTAAAAATAAATCTTTTTTAAAACGACTTCGGCATTCTCGATAAGTTATTTGGCGCGTATCGTACGTGCATTTTTCGTTTTCAAACGATTGACTGAATACCGAACTCACAATACAGGGTGTGTCATTGTGTGGAAGTGTTGTGTTGGAGGCTCCTCAAAAATCAGGAAACCAAATCTATCGCAGAACCAACCAGATCTGTCATTTTCGAGAATTTCCAATACTCCAAGCATCTGGACTATTGTTATTTATGTATTTTTCAGCATTCTTCTAATCTACATTGCATACAGGTTCATCGTTCCAAGTTGCTGTACCAAAAAGAAACCTCAGGAAGACCACCCAACCCTAGAACCATCGGCTGTTCAAATCCCTCGTTAGCCCTGTGGATTTGAATCTTCGAGGGGAGGAATTACCTCACGCCTTCACTGGTGTAATCTAAGAAAAGTGCTGACTGCAACTACAGCCTATTATATTATATTATATTTCCTTATCTATGAACACTTGTTTTCAGTAATTAACAATCTCGTCAGATTCTTTTTATTTCTCATACAGTTAAGACCATAATTTAATAAAATCATTTGTAGAATTTAATAATTTGTAAAAATAAATCTTTTTAAAAACGACTTCGGCATTCTCGATAAGTTATTTCATGTGTATCTATGAGTGTCTTGCCTTAGTATTTGGCAAACTGCAAGACGATGCTGAGAACAATATGGAAAACACTCAGTTAAGAACTTCTACAAACTGGTGGAGGTGTCAAAAGTGCAGGACTATGTGCTAAGAAAAAGTACAGGAAAATCGTTCTGCTGGAGTGTTTTCTCAGATTTTGTCAGACGAACTCGGGAAAAGAAACTTGCTCGTAAGTCCCCAAAAAATATAGCTACTGATCAAAGTAAATTAATTACCTTGAGGTGTGTTCGATATAGCGGTGAGAATAACCTTGAAAAATTTGCAGTTCAATGAATGTTAAACTAGGTAAATACAGTACTAGGTATAAGATTAAATGCATATACGGGCCAATCTCGGTGCGATAGGAATCCAATTAAAAAGTTTATCAAAATTTTAATTTCCTTTTAATTCACATGTTTATCTTTCTACTGCTTAAAACGTCATAAAACCTACCTACTGAAAAGCTATTAGGAATGAAATATTTATTTGCATATTTCAATATTTGGTGCCAGACGCTTTTAGATAGATTCGAAAACTACTGAGAAATTTTTCGAAATTCTGAGCTACATGACTATCAAAATTTATGCTTTTGGGTGGTCTTTCAATTTTCGGGTTCTTTACTATTCTGACACCATGTTATGTTTATTAGTTATTTGTATTATAATGAAACAACTTGTTTTACTTATTTAACGTAACTTTTTATTAACTTTTTAGCTTGTGGTTTTATAAGGTTATGCTTCAACGTGGTCTGGCTAATTGACTGATGACATCTGTCTTTTGACATGTCCCGTCTCTCTGGTCATAGAACATGCCAGCCAGAAGTAGCTTATGATTTATGGTACAGTAACATTTATTAGTATTAATTTTCAAATTATGTATTCATATTATCAAATTTTCACTTTTAAGTTGATCAAAATCAAGACGCTTCTAATCAAGTCGTAGTTTACTGTTGGAGGCTTTATGTTAGATTACAGCTTATCCCTAAAGCACTGTATCTTCCAGTGTCCATCAGTCATATGCTAATAATCCTGTCGTTTCGGGCATTTGGAAATGCGCACAATTCTACAGGTGTTTTCACCAGTAAGTCTTTATGGACAATTCTTAATCTCGATTTCAGCCTACATTTAAATTTGATATAAAGGTTTATATTTGAGATAACTTATTTTCTTGCAAAATCTTACTTGCAACTATTCACATTTCGCAATTATTGTAATATACAATTTTCCATGTGGATACCAACAAAAAAAGTAAAGCTTTTTTGTGAGGTTAGTTTAGTGTGTCATTATGATATTGATATTGTTGATTAACTAACTTTGTATTAAAATTATTGATATACCTATAATAGTTGCTATTGATTGAAAGTAGGTACAAATGTCAACTTTTGTTTTGTTGGTAACAAAAAAATTACAGAATTGCAAGCAAGCTGCAATACAAATCAAATCGATTTTGGACAAGAGCTTAAAATGATAAGAGACTACGCAGCTTTCGTTCAAGAATATTGCATGTTACAAGAAGACGTTTGAACTGTAAAGCAGGTTAAGAGCGCTTTCAGACGAGATACTTTGTGGCCGGCTACTAGTGTCTGAAAAGAATCACGCGGTTGAAAATGCATTAAACACCATGTATTCCTTATCTGCGTATCGTGTGAATGCGTCTATTTGTATTAATGTATATTTAGCCGCGCTATTCTTTTCAGACACTAGTAGCCGGCCACAAATAGTCTCGTCTGAAAGCGCTCTTAAGCAGAACTAACTGTGTAGTAGAGCGCTTTCAGACGAGACACTTTGTGGCCGGCTACAAGTTTCTGAAAAGAATCGCGCGGCTAAAAATACATTAATATAAATATACGCATTCACTCGAGACACAGATAAGGAATATGTGTCCGGCCACTGCATCAAAGTGTCTATCCCTCTCTAGTGTCCAGACACTGTGTCTGTGTACGGGCTACTAGTAATACATGAACTTCAATTAGTACGTTCATACGGAACACGCGTTTCCAAGTGTTTCCAAATGACCAATCAATATTTAAAAAAAATATTTGTGTTGAATTGAATCAGATACACGTGTACGACTAGTGTCTCGTGTGAAAAGTTCTTTTATACGGGACACTTTTTGTGTCTTGAATCTTGATTCTAGTGGCCGGCCACTAAGTGTCTCGTCTGAAAGTGCTCGTATAGTTCAAGGTCGACTGGGCTACGTAGTGAACAAATTTAACAACACAGAAATGCCGAATTAAAGATTTAACTACTGTAACAATTTATCTTACCTCTGGAGACGTACAACAGCTGAAAAAAGGCATTTTGCTAGATTTCTGTTAACAGCAATACTATACACAAACTAATTTTCGACTAACATATGAATAGGTATACGATTATAAGTTGTTTTGTTAATTCCCACCGGAAATACGAATGAGTCATTTAATAACAACGATAACAGATAACGGGATAACTATACATTAAGAAAACAATTTATATTTTGGATAATACAAGAAGCACAGATCAGTAAGCAGTCCAAATAAATGAAAAATATAAAAAAATTGTGAAATAAACAAAATAACTGTTTTGTTTTGTGAAAGTAAAACTTAATAAAACAGTACACGTCTATAATTATTGTGTCACAGGTGTGAAAATGAGCTTAAGCATCAGCTGATAGTTGGTCTGTACAGAAAGTACGAGGAGTAATAAACCCTAATTAAGTAT
>CAJUYI010001413.1:30231-51107 GCA_910591695.1 Galerucella pusilla
ATGCAGTAAGAAAATTGTACAAATGAGCCTGACTAAATTTTGCACCAGTATTGGGAAATCTACAGCTATTTCTTCTGCCCAACATAAAGGTTCTTTCTGTGTTATACGATCTATGAATTATTGTATTACTAAATAGGCAAGAAGTTTGAAAAAAATAATTTACAAAATAAATTTTAGCAGCTTTTCAGTAGTAATACCCCTAGGGTCTTGATAATACCGAGATAATTTTGTCATAGAGAATGCTGAAAGCGTGTTGCTTGATAATAGCCCAAGGCCGCAGGCCGAGGGCTATTATCATTGAGCAACACGCTTGAAGGATTCTCTACGACAAAATTTTGAGTATTTATCAAGACCCGAGGAGTATTCGATAAGATAATTTTTTACTTTGTAGATTTCGAAAAATTGATTGCCAATCTGATGTTTAATAATTTTCAATACAATCAATTTCAATCAAATAGTATTCATTTTTATTCAAAACTACAGTTGTGAAAAGTACAATTAGTGAATTAATTGAATCGTTAGATGCAATACCTAATTTTCGCGACATTTTTAATCCAGTTGTCAGTTTGACGTTTAATTAATGTTTAATAAAAAGTAAACACCAAACTGAAAACACCACATGTGGGGTATTATCGCTGTAATACAGCGGTGATTGGATGAAATTTGACACATGACTTGAAATTAAGTAATTTGATTGGTTACTATATCCAGTAAAAAATTATCATTTTAATACACTTCAAAATAAATAATTTCATCCCAGATTCATTTGTTTAACAAAACTAGGTATTGTCTGTTACCTCTCAAAGGCTAAATAGACATTGGAAATAAGTTCAAACGTTCGATATCCCTATCACTTTTTATGAAAAGAAGATGTCTCCTGCAGGTCACTAAAAATGGCAAAGTAGAAATTCGGAAAGAGCATGCCAAAATCTTCAAAACTTCCAGTATTATTAACTTACGAATATAAAGTTTTCAAACTAAGAATCTGAACACATTTCACACACCCCTCGTATATGTTTGTATGCTGAAGGCCAATTCAAAATATTTATTTAAAAAAAAGACAATAATTCACATAATGTAACTTTAGTCTAGAAATGTTAGGATGTTATAATTTAAATAGTAATTTTGATTACAGTTCTTATCACTTAGGAATTCTAGTTGTATTATTTTTAATACTAAATTTAACATATGTGTCTGTTTGTTACGAAGGAAGGCAAATAAAGCAGTGGCAATAATTGTTCGTCGATCGTTAACAACTGTTATCAGATTTTCGTCGTGAGGTACTCGTAGTGACGTTCAAAAACCGTGTTTTATAGATAAGTGTAGAAGGAAAAACACCATGTGAGTATTACAATTTTCTTGGAAAAAATACCTTCCAAATCTTATCGAATGGAAATGTAGTGTATTTATTAAACATTATAAAATATTTATGTTGCTACATCAATGTTTATTATTTTATAATGTACTATGAGTGCAAAATAATGTAAACAATTACATAATTAACTTATAATGACATGAATAAATGGATGAAAGAATATGAATAATATTATACCTAACGGATCTACAGATTGATGTAGGGATGTGCTGGGTGTCTACTAGTGATAATAATTTGAAAATAGACTTTAGTAGCAGTAGTTCTTTAATGTGTCTCATTATATTTTGTCTATTAACATTTTGTTTTCAGATTATTAAAAGCTAAACATACTCATTTATTATTAATTTCATATGGTTCAAAAATTCTATAAATATACAACTACTTTTATTGGTAATATCAGTGCCGTAGCCAGGAATTTTGTTTGGGGGGCACCAAGTGGCTTGGGTATGGTGAGACAAAAACTTCAGATCATAAAAATTTAATTTTTATTACTTTTTTTTTATTGTTCACAAGTTTACATTAATCTGAGGTATAGAGTGCCTTATTTATATTAATATGCCACTGCCACACATAATCAAGGGAAAAAGGCATCATAATTTGAAATCCAGGCGTCTTTCTTTTTTGGATGCAAACATATCTGTTATAACTTCAGCTTCAATATTTATGTCGCTGTGAATGTTCATGAGAGCCAAACCGTTGAGTCGTGTTTCACTTGTAGAATTTCTTAATTATGTTTTGATTCTCTTTAGACTGGAAAAGCTTTTTTCGGCGGTAGCTGTAGTAACAGGTAAAATGGAATAGTTATTTTCCTAACAAGTGCGGAAAGTGATACTTTCCCGCACGCGACTGCAGTTGTCCCGAACGACGCGAAGCGGAGTTCGGGCAAGCGGTCAAGGGCGGGAAAGACACTTTACTCATGAGTTAGGAACATTATTTTTTCTACGACCGTATATACAAAAAAGTATATCAACCCATTTTTCAAAATGTATTTCATTTTAACATGCATATACAAAAATTTAACCAAAAACTATTATAATTATTATTAGAAATATTATTATTAGAAACACAATTTGTTGCATTCTGTGAATTACTTAAAATTGCCGGTCCAGTGGAGTTATTTGGTGTTAACTGGTGAGTGAATGACGTTCATGAGGATGGCATCGTTTGCACATAAAGATGACGATGAAGGTGACGGCAACAATTTTAAATCATTTGTAGATGAAAGAATTTCATTTGATATATTTTTCATATAACAATCCGGGGTGGTTTGATAGGTATTTTATGACACTACTTTGAAGAATGCACAAGGTTATATCAAAATATTTCCATTATTTTATATTTTCAGAAAATTAAAAATTCAACAAAAAGCTAGAAAACATGTAGATTTTATTTCATGGACTATTTATTCACCTGGTGTAAGAATATTTATAACTTCCGAAGTAAAAAACTATCTAATAAGGTCAAAATTTGCATAATTTTACTTTCCCGCACTAGTGCGAGAAAGTGACAGTTTCAAAACTAAAATGCGTGCGGGAAAGTGGGTTAAAGCGCACGGTAGTAGAAAAAATATTTTCAACAACACTCTAATATTAGGAAAAAAATCGTCAGGACATTTCCTGAGGGCTTCTAGAGGATTATTTGGAGTGTCTTTTTCTTTACACCATTTTTGTTTCCAGAAGTCAAACTCTGCTTCTAGTATTGCTGGGTTAACGTCTCCACACAAATTTTCTTTGTAAAAGTCGATGGCTGGTCTCACAGCATTAAAAGTTGAGTTACATACTTTCAAGGCAATAAAAACGTGAGCGAAGTCAGGATGTTTGAGTTGGAATTAAACCTCTCATTGAAGGATGAAAGCAAGTCTTCCAAATACGGAAAAAAAATCGCTGAGCCATCAACTGTCAGGAATCCGGAAACTCCGCTACTCATGAGCCACCACCGCTAACATTAAAAAAATCCGCTACAAATAGCGGAATTCTGCGTTGATTTTTAACATCCGATGCGGGCATTTGGGGGGGGGGGGGGCACGGGCCCCTAGTGCCCCCCTCCTGGCTACGGCACTGGGTAATATTATATTACATGACGGATGTATAGATACTATTTTTAAATCTAATTATGGCAATTCAAAAATACATTTTGTGTGTCCTCGAATCATGGAGATTTCAACTATACTACAACAACAAGAAATGGAAACAAGAACTAATAATGTAAAATGGTTGAATGGGGTTGTCATGGAAATGAGAAAAACATCAACTAGTTTGCATTTTGATGGAAGTTCAACCTCATTGAGTTCTGAGAATGTTAACAGTATTAATTTAAATACCTGTACTTTACATTTTCATTTATGAAATTGAAATTGTTAAATATTGTTCGAATGAAGGTTTTGACGTTACAAAGTACTCCTGTCAGATTAATAATTGTCATTTAGACTTCGTTTCTCGAGTTGTTGATGTTGCCATGGTAACTTTAAAAAACGCGCTGAGGCGTGCTTTAAATAGGTAAAATGGTTCACCAATAAAAAAAAACAATTTTATTAATCAATAATTTTTATTAGGTATACGCAGCAAGTTAATATAAATATCTATTTAAAAATAAACACTATTATTTTTGTACCTATAGTCCGGGTTAAAAAATTGGAACTTCTTGCAATATCCTCATAAAGGTGTGTGCAACGCAAGGTCGATGATAGACTAAACTCATTATAATCATTATAATACCATCGTGACTGTGAACAGTATTCATTTTCCAATTTTTGAACAAATATCGTAAATTCAGTGTGTTGTGAAAAGTTGATAATACGACTGGTAAAGTTGTTGTTTAGTGATAATATTTCAGGATCGGCAGTTTTTAATTTTGGAGGATTAACAACATTACAATGAAAAGGTGAATAGTTTAATTTTTGTTGTGAAACACTGAGTACTCTTTGGTTGTAAATATGAATGGTTTTATGGATTAAACGATTTTCCTGTTTCATGTTGGGCTGCAGCTATATCCAGATCACTTAAATTTTTGTAGTAGGCAGAAAGCAATGATTTTCTTGCCTAGGTATGTGCAAACGGCATAGAAATTCTCCCAAACAAGAGAAGAGGGTTTTTTAACTTTTGTAGTGTCCCTGAATTGCTTTAGTCTTCCAAAAGTCCTTGAGATTGGATAAATTTGAAATTCTAGCTATACTATCTGCTTGATAATTTTTCTTTTTTGCTGCTATCAATTTTTGTAGTTGGTTTTTATCTCTAAATACTGTTGTTTGTAGTTTTCCGAGAAGTTATTGTTTTCCCCATGTTTCAATTTAACTTTAATTAGCGGTATCACGGACTGCCTCGCGGAAATTTTCTTAGGAGTCACTTACATCAGTGTATTGGTCGACCCTGTTTGAGTGATTCCCCTCAAACAATAAGTGATACTATTCAATAAGAGAGATTAATAGAGATTGAATATCTCTCGTTTCACGCAATCTCATACTCTCTTAAGAATATGGGCCCCGTTCGTATATCATTTTCAGTAAAGTCCTGATTTTTAATTTTTTGTAAATGTTTATTTGGACACCGTATCATTTTTAAATTGAAATATCAACCCCTGTCAACCACACGAATACCCTCATCAGTTATCCGATTATTTAGTAAGCACCCCGAAGCGAAGAGACGCGCTTGCAAAGACCTTTCCTCGTTTTCTCGTCTTTCCGATACGTTTTTCGCGAAATTGAGCGCTTGCGCCCAACTCTAGGAAGCGGAGGAAAACTCTCCAAAGCTCTCCTACCGATTAGTTCCTTGTTCGACTCCAAAATCACAGTATTTGCTGCAATAACATCGATCGACGAAAGAAAAAAAGGGAGCATGTCAGCAGCAAGTACACCAAGGTATGTTTTCTTTTTCTATACGTCAGATACGTTTTTGTTCGTTGTAGGGGTGAAACAGATAGTAGTTTGCTCGTATAAATTGTGAACAATGCGTAGGGACGATCTTTTTTGGGAATTATTGCGGAAGTGAAACCGGCAAATGCAGATTATTCAATTTTTTACATTTATGAGGAGGTTAAATCGTTGTTAGTGTTTTGTTATTAAAAATATGTAGGTTAGAGATTACAACCAAAATAAATAGATCGTTTCAACAGCTGTTTGGCTGTTTAAGTTTTTCAATACTAATTTAAAACAACTTACTATAGCTTGTGTGAAAAATAATAAAATTTCACTTTATACACGGTGATTTTTTTCGATGGGACATTAGGCTTCATGGTAAAACCAAAAAAATCTCGAGGACTATGACACTTGGGTATAGGAAAATATTTGTTCTAAATATTATGTTAACTTACTTATATATTTTTCATAAATCATACATAAATAAAACGTGAACTTATAGGGTTGTAATAAAGTTCCTGAAAGTGGTAACAGTTTAAAAATGGATCGTAGAATCGTTCCAACGATGCATAGGGTATAATGTTCATTCATTAATTCACGTACAGATTCTCGAACGTTTGATTCGTACATAAATAAGTTCACGAACGTTCACGTACTAATCAGAAGGTGGTTGTTGGAACAAACCTTATTTTAAACTGATCGAGAAGTATGAATGTCACTTTTGACATTTCGTTTATTTCGAAGAAATTTAAATTATTTTATTCGAAATTTATTTCAATAGGTACGATCGCGCAAAAAATGGTATAAGCATCTCGAACGTTGAGGGTAATACCGGTCTCCAGCAAAATTGCTGTCGACCGGTAAACAACCCTTACTGTTCTTCATACTTAATATACTATAAACAAACAAATTTAAATTTCACCACTGAGAAAAATAGTTTACAAATTAAATAAACTACATTGAAAGTACAGAAAATACCCTAAAAAATACTAGTATTTGGAGATAATTTTTTACTGGATATAGTAACCAATCAAATTACTTAATTTCAAGTCATGTGTCAAATTTCATCCAATCACCGCTGTATTACAGCGATAATACCCTACATGTGGTGTTTTCAGTTTGGTGTTTATGTTTTATTAAAAATAAAAAGATAATAGCCCTCGGCCTGCGGCCTTGGGCTATTATCAAGCAACACGCTTTCAGCATTTTCTATGACAAAATTATCTCGGTATTATCAAGACCCAAGGAGTATTACTACTGAAAATATATGGAAAATAAAGAAAATTTCTGTTAGAACATTCCTTAACCGCATATTTTTTATGAAAATAGAAATAAAGGTAGTGAACAGATCTTTTATCAGTGGTTTGCCCCTCGATTTTTACTTCTTCTAATGCTTCAACATATCCAACAGTTTTCGATATTAAAAAAGTTTTCCATATGATTCCAGCCAGCAGAGGGGGACATATTGCGGATGGCTAGAATTAAATAATTTTCATTTATCACGAAGTTGATGGAGCTTATGAATATCAGTGAAGCATCAATATTTTCCATAAAATAATTATAGTCTCTAGAACCATGACTTAGGAGTTTAACCTTCTTATAAGAAGTTGTTTGTTATCAAGTTCGCAATTCAAAAAGTTACGCCGAAAAAATTTTCGTGCAGTAATGGGCTCATTCACAGATATTTTTTTTATTTTACCATTAGGAAGAGCAAATCATTTTGAGGCTCTGTGCAAAAAATTAGACGTCAGCGATACTCCTAAGTCGCCTAAAAAATTATAAACATTAAACAGCGCTCCTCTCCGAATTTCAGGCCTGACGTCATCGCATACGAAATCTCTCGTTCAGAGAGCGGATACCGCGCCGATCGGTTTTAGATGACTACTTAGCTAGAACAGTACTTTGCTTGCTTATATGCTCTTTATTTTTTATTATACGTTTTAGCAAACTCTAAACAGTGTTGTGTTTGTGAAATAAGAACGTTTAGAAATAATTTTAACTATTCGACACAATGGACCAGAACCAGAGTAAAAAAAGTTATATGTGCGGTTCCAGAATGTAAAAGTACTATGATTAAATTTTTCTAACAAAACATTTATTTCTATTAATAAGGATGCAAAAAAATGGAATGGCAGGAAAGCATAAAAATACTCAAAGCATTCACTGATAAGTCAACATACTTTGTTTGTGCATTTTTAGGACTTTATTTTTCTTCAATCAAAATCGTTATAAATTACCTTATAAAATAGGTACGTTGTTAATCCACATTGAGAGGGTTATTGAAAACCACACGCTTGTATTAATCTAAATTTATTAAAATACGTAGATAATATTGTTCTTATAGCTTGTGGTGTTATTAATGTTCAAAATTATTTAATAAGATAATGGGTCAGTTCTTCACAAATTGAATTTCATTAAATACTGCTTTTTTCCAAAAAACAGGTAATCTTTTTCAGTAGATCATCAACAAAACTGGCGTATATTATAATATGTTTTAGAAGAAATTATTCTATTTGATTCAAAGTCCGGATCAGCTCCAACAAATATCGCTTTTTTACCAGTGAGGTGCATGTGCATTTGAATCTGATATTTGGAACCAATATTACCTACTTCATCAAAATAAGTTTTTCTTGTTCTTTTCAACATTGGTGATTTAATTTCCACTACACATTCATCATAAATAGCATTTGGAGAAGCTCCTTTAATTGGGCAGTCTGCAGTTAATAAAATTGCAATTTGTTACTGAGTAACCTATAGCGTTATCTCCATAACTTTGTCCACCAGACCAGGAATAAAATAAAACATCTGGAATCATCCTGTATATCATTTGAGAGAGCATGTATTTATGAAAATATTGACCTTTTTAATCATTCTGGCCGGGAAATAGCCAAAAAACGATGTGTCACATAGTATAAAATTATAATTTAATAAATTTGTGTTTTTTATCAAAAAACTTCATAATCATTAGCAAGTCCACTTCTGGAAGATTTAATATCTGTTTTTTTTAATTAGGTCCACACATTTTATTTTATTAACACAAAAATTTTGTAAGAAGTACCTAATACAAAATAAATAAATTCTACGCAAGGCACGTTACAGTCAAAAGCGTAATGTTTGTGCACATTAACTTTCATATGGGGTGACGTCTCAGTCATAGTCTTTGCCCCGCTACGGTATGCTTGTTTAATTGGTTGTATTAGGAGAACGACATATTCTATAGACATGGAATTTTCAGAATCATATTTTTATCCTTAGTACTTTGTTTTACGACAGTTGAAAATGATTTAAGAATTTTAGTAAACGAGCCCATTGCTTATAATTTTTGGAAAACAACTGTCTCAACAAGAATGTCCTGTTGAGCTGGTTTCTGTTTTCGGCTTTGAAGCAGCTCATCAGTCAACAATTTAATTGAAAACATCGACGTTGTACCTAAGCTGCTTTAAGAAGACATGTCACATATCGTGAAATTGGATTATCATTGGTCATTTCAAAGACAACAATTCAAACAATTCCACATAAATAATTATGTGTAAAGAGTAATCTTCTCGTTGTATACCGCATCTGTTGACGGAAGAGCAGAAAGCACCTAAAGTCAAAAAATCTTTTACACGTCCCACGTTATTTGTCGGATGTAATTCACGAGTTTCTAAAAACCAGCCCCCGACGACGAGTGATCCTCCACCAAGACTATACAAGTTATCTCGAGAAACAATTGAGTCATAACGAATTTTTTACGTTTCCAAATCTTAAGAATGAACTACGTGCTCATAGAAGTCCATACAAGGTGCAGAAAACGCCGTCAAAAACTATATTTTGAATGTACCAATAAGCAAATGGAATAGCTGCTTCTATAATTGGTTACAAAGGATGCAAAAATGCAATCTTTGTGGAGAATACCATGAAATCCAATATATGTAGTTTAAAAGTTATCTATAGTTTTTTTCCTGCTCTATATGCAAAATATAAAAGACAACCTTGTAGTAAAGAGTGAAAAGAGGAAAATATCAATTTTAATATTTAACTTGCAATGGAGACAGACTGGCGTATTTTATACTTTTCTTCCCCATTGCTGTCTGTATCTATTAGGCCGGAAATGATGAGAGCTTTTGAATAGTTTATGTCACGCGTTGTAGGTTTTGTACTTAAATGTATATTGCTTTTGAAAGTGAATATTTCATTTGCTTTTAAATTTTGATTAATGGTAATTAGAGTCTGCGAGCGCATACTTAAAACATGGAATACAAGGGAGAAGTATGTGAATTTGGATTGAATAATTACGAATAAAATAAGATATAAAGCTACTCGCGATTTGTATAACAAATTAAAATACAATAGGAAAAGGAAATAATGGAGGTTTCGACATGAACTGTAATAGTTTCTATAGACATGAAGGACTACCAGTTAAGTATTAATAACTTTTAAAGAAAAAGGACTAGAGGAATCATCCGTTGGGTGATCTATAATCCCATCTCCAATGTTTGAGACTGTTTGGACAGTTGCAGAAAGGTGATTTTATTTGGGCTTACGGATTGTCTTATGTTTTGATTATTATAATAAACAATAAACAATAAAACGTTTTGTGTTGCATATGTGGATTTTGGACAAGCTTTTGGTTGAGGAATTTATTTACATCTTCACTATCAAACATTCAAACATATTAGATTTTTTGGGTTTATTTCCATCATTAAATTTCTTCTTTTTAAAAACGCTCGAAATGTAGAATACTTGGAAATATCTATGTTTTCTTCTGTTTCCAGTAGTTCAAATTGTTTGTCCTGGACGGTTATAGTAGGTCAAATGATCTGGATTGGCAAATTTCACCAAATGTGAATATCTCAAAATCTGGGTACATATTCCCTCAACCTTCTCGAAAAAATATCAAATAATTTGTATTCCAGATGAAGTTTATAACCCTACCAGCTATATGGCGCATGCTTGCAGCTTGCAGCTTGCAGGAGTACTAGCTTATAAAAAAAGGACTGATCGGATCACAGGTGGTCCGAATGGGTCCAATATCGCTAATAATAATAGTAAAACTTTTGCTACCATATTCAACTAAGGAAAATAATTATATTTATCAAACAATACAATTACAATAATTACTCAAAATTGTTGACCGTGTCATTTTCTCTTTTTAATCAAACAATAATGGTACAACAAGAAATACAATTATCTCGCTTGATTGAGTTAATAAACATTGACTTCAATTTTATCCAACAATTGCATTGTTTTGTTACGCTTAGAGAATAACGTGTTGCATAAGGTGAATCAACAAACAAATTATGGAGCATATTGTTGGCAGTTTGAAAACTGTGGGAACTTTTGCTTTGATCTCAGGCTTATTATTAGGTTCCATTAGCGTTTATAATGTTTAATTTTCTTGATATAGTACAAATATTTGCATTATTTATTTTTACTCGAAAGAAATAAAAGTTCAATTAAAGTTAGGTAAATGTTTGAGACAAAAAAGTAAACAAAATAATTTTTATGGAGACTCTACTCACATTAAATGAAAAACATTCAATTTATAATATAAAATGTTTTAAATTAAGTCGGAACCATATGGGAAACTTTATTATTCTTAATTTAATAAAAAAACATTGTTTTGTATAAAAAGTTTTGCATGGTCTAAAATTTGATATAAAATCATCTGTCTTTATTAGCATTGATGAAGCATGTCAGGAAATTACTGCTGATTATACAGTGATGTGCAAATGTGTGGAACCAAGTGAATATCTCTGGAATTATCAGAGATATCAAAATGAAATTTGGAAGGTGAATACTACAGTAGATTGCCTATTTGTTTTCATATTTTTTAACAATTTTGAACTTCCAGTTTCACCGGAAGTACCTAATGTCGATTTTAAAATTTGCAATGGAACACCCTGTATATCATTTTAGTTTCTGATGAAACATTTTATTACGAATACAAAAATATCGGGTTCGATATTTTTTATTTCAACACCTATCGAGATATTAACAGAAAAGTAACTAAGGAAAGGAAAAATTTGATGGTAGCTAGAAGTCCATGAAATTCATTGTAGAAGTGACAGTAGTTATCAAAATAAGTTATTAGTTGAATAGATGAGGCTTTTACTTGATGTAGATCCATAGTAAATTATGAAATGATACAATTTTATTTTGTTAAATCCACATTATATTTAACCTTAAAGTTGTGACGCGTTTCGCTAACACAGTAGCTTTTACAAACGAATGGAGGTATGGTTGAAATAATACCCTTCTTGGTGTGCGTCATCGATTGTGACGTATATCCGGGTTTTTGGCATGTCGTTCATTTTATTTGCTATTTTGACATATAGCTAACCTTAAATTTAATAAATAAAATCATCAGGATCGTATTAAGCTAAACCTGGGAAGGCTATGAAATTAATAACTACCAGCTTCTTTTTCTAACTGAAAATACTTCAGAACTTGTTTTTTCGTGTATCTACGCATATTTTTGTATCATTTAAATAAAAATAACAATAAGATTAATATTCACTTCTCATAAATAATAATTGACCGTGAGCAACAAAGTACACACCTGACAAGAACTGTCAGTGTGACAGTAGAAAAAGACGTAAGACACATTGCCGCTACGAAAGTTCGCCTTCATAGTATTTTAACCTCGCGATTGATAGGTTGCGCTGGCACGTAATCTAAACATCAACCAATCAATTTTTTGTAAGTCAAAGATTAGGGTTAACGTTTGTAAAACATTCAAACGGTTCATTATTGTGATATTTTTATCAGGATTAATCACAGACCTGCCTTTTTTTCCATTTCTTCCTACGTAATGTGATGGAAGGAGATTAACAATCGATGACGCACACTAAGAAGGGTATTATTTCAACTTATATAGGTAATTATAATTATACCTCCATTCGTTTGAAAAAGCTACTGTGTTAGCGAAACGCGTCACAACTTTAAGGTTAAATATAATGTAGATTTAACAAAATAAAATTGTTTGATTTCATAATTTAAGTTATTAGTGTTTGTATTTGAACGTGAAAAGATTGCATTGTTTCAATTTGATCGTAGAATGGCCGAATTAAGTGAAAGAGAAAGAATAGAAATATTAGTGATGATTGGGTATGGGGAGAGGAAAAGGATCAAGAAGTTTGTGACCTTTTTAGCATTGTTCATCCGAATGCACAAATATCCCGTTCAGTAGTGACGAAAACTTTGCGAAGGTACGACACAAGTGAAAAAATTTACCAAAAAGTGGACGGTTAAAAAGTGCAAATAATGAAGATGTAGCTTAAAATGTTGCTATATCTTCTGTCAGATAAAAATGTAAAAGCGCTTCTATATAATTCCTCGTCTCTCTCGAGGCCGCTGATACATTTCTTGATTTTTTAAATTTTCAATAGCAATTAATAAAGCTGCCATTTTCTTCTCTAGACATCGTCGAACCATGCATTCAGTACAGTCCTATAGACACAGGCCGGCCAGATTCTGATAAGCGAATGGGCCCCTAATCTTTTAACATTCCGCTATCTTTTTTGACTGTTGAAATGAATACAAAAACTTTCGCTGACGATTGGAATTTAGCAAATATTTTAGATCTCTTTTTAAAAGATATCAGTTATCAGTGAAACATCCTATGTAGGCCATTATCAAACGATTTGTTTTGTAAGTTTTTTCATGTCCTACGATAGTTTGGCGGACGACACGCGTAGAGTATATCAATCGTGATAAAAAAAGGCCACTACTATCATAGCGCTCACATTTGATTTGTCAAAACTCGGGTTCAGGAGGAAATTGATGAAGGCTCCTTGGGATGATCGCGACTATATATCCACGTGATTGTGCCGTATTAAGAATTAGCGGAGAAAAATATAGGAAAAACGTATGGCTTCCTTCTCGAACATTTTTTGGGGTATAACCAGACATCATAGGTCATCCAAAATGGCTATTTACGACTTCTTAAAGTTATCGATTTTTTTTTAAATCGAAAGATGCATAAAATTTTTAATTTTTTTTTACTTTTTTCACACATAATTTGCTGTATCTCGGAAACTAATCGAAATAATTACACAAACTTTGGGCGTACGTTTAAACTTTTATAAGGGGTAGATTTATTTGTGAAAATTCCCATTTACCATGGACGGACGTTGCAAATTCTAAAAGGGTTTCATTTATTTTCAATATTTTTGAATACTCTCGGAATTTTTAAACGAATTCATTTATTCAAAAATATTTCCGGGGACACGTGCTCGAAGACAATGGATAGATACTTAAATACAAAAAAAGGGATTTAGTCTCTATGTTAAAGCAGGAAATATGAAAAAAATGTTGGTGGACTGTATCTATAATAGTGGTTTCATAAATTTAATTAAACGTAACACATCATCAACGCAAAAAGAGAAAAAAACTAGAAAGCCCCTACCTCCTACCACTCGATTCTTTTTGTGATATTTCACCGAAAGCGTTCGTTTACCGTGTGTACCTTCTTGATATACTGGCCATTGGGCATGTCGACGTTTTCCTCAAACATGCGCCAATGATGTGTGTTCCGCGGCAAAAATTTAAAACTTAAGTTTCCTTGACCCTCTACTCATTAATTTTCCGAAATATTGTTTAGGGTACCATGGTAATCATATTATATCAAGCTAAAAATAATGTGTAATCTCAGAAAAAATCTGTACTGCTCATTATTAATACATTTGGAATGGACCATGTGTATCTGTACATTTTGACAATCAATCAATGTAACAGTTTTAAATAATGATATCATAATCTCATCAATTGATAAATATTTTCTGTTTAAAATGATATCATCAACTGTTTTTCCTAATTCATTGTATATTATTTATTGTTACTAAAATGAAATTAGTGAGTTAGTATTAACATCAGGCAGTGTTTTCGGTGTGAAAAATGTTTTTAAGGACAGAATGTTGCGTTGGATCGATATTTTGGAATGAAAATGATGTTGGGTATGTAAATCTTTTATACTTGTATACACTCACCGGCAAAAAAAGTTGGCCCCTAAAATTTTAATAAGTCGTTTTCCAAGGTAATTTTTCATCGATTTAAATTGTTTTTACGCCAAATTGTAGATACATTCTTTGTTATTGAAACAAATTCCATAAAAGTTTTCCAAAAATTTAGATAGCTTATTTATACGGGGTGAAAAAAACCCATGGATTTGTACTCGAATTTCTTAACACTCTGTGGAACAGATCGGGAAATTTGCAGAGTGTACGCTCAGCTTAGCACAAAGACAATCCTTTGCTATCTTCCAATTTTTATTTCACCTTGATATCTTTATTTCTTTTGAAGATAGGTACACGTATTCAAATAAAAGTCTGTCTTAGGGAAATAATTTAATTTGTAATGTTTTAATATTCAACAGTAATTTGAAACAAGAAGAAAAACATAATTGGCATTTTCCAATATTTTGTATACTAACCTCTAGCGGAATTAACTGGACGCAATCGCCGAAACATCAAATTGATAAGACGAATAATGCGATCTTGAGAAATGTGTAGAAGGGATTCAAATTACATGTACATTTCAATCGGAAAAGAAAAACAATATTTTGAATAAATGTGTGTTGCCTATATATTAGTCTAAAAAATTGAGAAAGAGATAAAACTTATATCTACAAATACCTCATTGGTCCAGCACAGCAAGTCATTCACAGACCATATATAAGCATAGAGATACTACATATAGAGGCAACAAGCCATAGGGCGCTCTGTAAATGGGGATATCCATTTGAACTCCGGTAAGAGAGAAAGAGACAGGCAATCAAAAGTTTTTCTGTCTTTGTGTATATATATCATACACACTTTTAGAGAAAGACAGCATAAACATTCTACTTTCTCTCTCTCTTATATGCTGACGGGTTCGAAGCTGGCTTGTTGCCTCTATTTGTAGTATCTCTATGGCTATAAGACAAGCACTATATACATTTTTTGACAAAATCTATCCCAAATTATACAAAAAACAAACCATAGTTTCATTTAAAAAGTACATTGAGTTGGAATGTTACTATTAAATTGTAAAATATTTTGTCAGTTTTGAGTACACCTCTGTAATATCCGATAATCATCTGGTTGTTAAAGGATTATTGCATTCCAATACTCTATAACCATAAGCCATGTGCGTTATTGAGGTTAGATTTACTTCTAGGCATATTCTTAAGGGACAGTCGCTTAACAGATTAAAATAAAACCCCCTTTGAAAATTCATAGTACGCCAATAGTAAATTTTCATTCTATTTCATTCAAAATGTTTTTCTTATTCCTTAATTCGATAAATTCAATAAATCGAGATCAACAGTTAGATCCTTTATTATGATATCAAAACCAAAATAACAGAGTAGTTACAAAGATTAGAGAAATTTTAAATCAGTCAGTGAATAGACGTGCAATTTGGTATCTTCATTATAGTGTTTTTTTATAGCCGTCTTGATCACGCATAATTTCTCTTCCGTTTTTAAACTAGTAATAGTAATAAAATGCTTGGATAATTATAGACTTCAAGTTCAATTATATTGAAGCGAAAAAATTGTTTTTTCTCAACGTGAACACAGCTTTTAATTTAATTAACAATTAAATGATAATAATTAGTGTTTGTGAAATATTTTATAATTATAATAAAACTATCTTCTCTCTTAGTTTATTCGTATATAAGTACAAATGAGTTGAATATGGAAAATATATTACAAATAAAGGTTTCGGGCTCCTCGTCAAAAACAAAAATATCACATTAAATAACAACAAGCTAGGCAATTGTTAATTAACAAAATGCTCTTGAGCTTCCTTCTTTAATTAATTAATTTCTCTAGTGTGTCACCTGACTTATTGTAAGTTAACTTTATATTATATTATCGTTATATTATCTTAAAAATGTTTCGCGTCGTGAAGCCATTTTTGGGCCTATAAGGCCCTCCACTGCGACTCGCTAGAGTCTATTGTGGCTCTTCTTATACAGGGTGTTTTCAAATGACGCACTTACAACGTTTGCATGTAGATATCTCTCGTAAAATTGGACAAAATGATATAAGGATTGAGGGGTCCAGCTCATTCACTTTTCGAAATACGAGGTGTTGAAGTTATAAAAATTCAAATGTTTCAATTTGATAACCTTGAAAGGTATGGATAAATTAATTTGACATTTGGCAGGTTGTTTTTAAATGTAAAGAGGTATATTTTGAGGGAGAAACATGTTCCAAATCTTGATCCAGTGGTGTACATTTGGAAGAATATGTCACATTCCCCCTCCTATTTCTTACGCCACTGGCATTTGAAGCTATTTTCAACTAATTTTGTATTCCTTAATGGTTTTCACGTGAAAAACGCACAACCTTTACATATCAAAAAATTTGTGGTTTTCTAGATATTTAATGTTTTCATGAAGTCTGCAAGAGGACTGGTCATGAGGGGATGTCCACAAGGAGGAGTCTTATCACCCCTTCTGTGGAACATAGCCCTAGACACCCTGATTAATCACCTCAACAACAATGGATTCTACACAATTGCATACGCAGATGACATAGTTATCTTGCAGACTGGCAAATTTGTGAACACACTGTGCGATAGAGCGCAGGATGGACTTAAATTAATTGAAAAATGGTGTAAGGAACACTCACTGTCGATCAATCCCAGAAAGACTGAGATGGTCCTTTTCACCAGTAAAAGAAGTTTATCGGGTTTGAAACCTCCCGAAATCTTCAAAAGCAAACTAAACTTTTCGTAAGAGGTGAAATACCTTGGTATTACCCTCGACAGGGAACTAACATGGAACTCTCATCTACACAGCAGAGCAAAAAGAGCATATGTGGCATATGAGCAGTGTCGGAGGACAGTGGGACGCACATGGGGTCTGTCGCCCCGTGTGGTCACCTGGATCTACACTGCAATAATAAGACCCATGTTAACGTATGGAGCAATTGCATGGAGACCGAAGGTTCTACAAGCAACGGCCATCCAAAAATTATATCAAATACAGCGAATGGCTTGTTTAAACATCACAGGAGCCATGAGAACAACACCAACCGCAGCAATGGAACTAATTCCTGGTCTGACCCCTCTGGACCTACAAGTCAAGGAGGTTGCGTTAATGGCCATGGTACGATTGCGCACGGCTGGTGTAAACCTATGGCAGGAAGCGATCACTGCGCTACCTCTGCTGCAAGCAGCCAACGATGCAATTGAACCCAGGTTTTTGTTTAACAATCCCTACAAAATTCAAATAAAACAGAACACAGAGCCAGATGATGCAAATGCAATACGCATATATACAGATGGTTCAAAAATGAAAGAAGGCTCAGACTGTGGAGTTTACTCGAGAGCACTTAGCCTCAAGATTAAGTGGGGAATGGGAAACGATACCAGCGTGGTTCAAACAGAACTGGCTGGTATCTCAATTGCCACAAAAGAACTAACCAGAAGAGGAATTTCTGGCAAAAACATAATAATCTGCACTGATAGTAGACAAGCCCTATTAGCCATGAACAGACAACGTGTTATATCGAGGCTAGTACTAGAGTGCCACCAAGATTTAGCTGACGTCTCGGCAGATAACAACATTATCCTTAGGTGGGTTAAAGGGCACGACAGGAGTAAAGGAAATCGCATTGCTGATTCTTTAGCCAGGGAAGCCGCTGGACTAAAATTTCTAGGACCCAGTGACACCTACGGCCTAACGACTTCGACAATTGCGGAACTAGCCAAACGCTACACCCATGCTCAATCCCTTAAGAGATTGGATGGAATCAAAGGATGCAGTTTTGCCAGGATCACCCTGGGCGACCCTGGGAAGCTGGCGCCGAAGAAATATTTGGCGATGACCAGGAAAAACCTACGTTTAACAGTAGGATTTCTGACTGGTCACTGTCAACTAAGTAAACACCTCCATACTATGGGCCTAGTGGACACACCTCTATGCAGGATGTGTGAACAGGAAGATGAAACTGTCAGGCATGTCTTATGCGAGTGTCCGGAGTTATCGTCAATAAGAGAGTGTGTGTTCGGTGAGTCTTGGCCTACACCTGCCGATATAAAGGAGATGTCTCCTAGTGACCTGTCCACATTCCTGAGAAGGACAGGAGGGACAATGACCTAGGAGGACAACTCCTCGGGAGGATGTACAATGGGTCACATGTGGCCTAAGTGCTGTGAGCCTACACACTCACCCTCCCTACTCTACAGATACAGATACAGAAGTCTGCAAGATCACTTTTTATTAATTAAATAAAAAAATATTATTCTTGTATTTTTTATTCTTCCAAATGTACACCACTGGATCAAGAATTGAAACATGTTTTTCCATCAAAATATGCCCTTTTACATTTAAAAACAACCAGCCAAATGTCAAATCAATTTATCCATCCATTAGAAAGTTATCAAATTGAAACATTTAAATTTTTATAACTTCAGCACCCCGTACTTCGAAAAGTAAATGAGCTGGACCCCTCAATCCTTATATCATTTTGTCCAATTTTACAAGAGGTATCTACATGCAAACGTTGTAAGTATCATTTGAAAACACCCTGTATACATACTTCAAGATCACCTCAGGAAAGTTTCAAAAATTTCACCACTCTGTTTATAAAAAGCAAAACAAGTTACCAAAATACGACTGATTTGCGATCCAAGGTTTCAAAATATATTCCAGATTTGGTTATCCTATTATGGTGCACGTAGGGAAACTAAAAACGATCCCATAATTTTTTCAAAAGTTAAACAATTCTTATGGAAACGATTGGACCTTAAAATTTCTGAACTAAATGTAAAATTTGTCTTAATCTGATTCACAACAATAGTACAGGGAATGAAGCATTACACCTGGCAATTTTTTCGTCCAGCATGGATTGACTTGAAATTTTAACAGAAGGTAGGTGATAGCCCAAGGATCAAAATCTATATCCAACCGAAGGGCGCTAAAGCCTTGGGGGTGGTTGCCACCCCATCTCGGGGGTGAAAATTTTTTATTACATTTTAACCACAGGAATCGATTGAAAAAGTGATTCTAAGCAAAAAATGTTCTATACATGTTTTTTGTGAAATTAAAATTCTCTAAAATTATGCAATTTATTAAAAAAACTGTGGAGAGAAAAATTGTAGCTTTCAAAAAACAAGCAAAATCCTTTTTTATAATTTTTCTAAAACCAATAGGAACCGAGATATGGCCCATCAATGATTAGCTTTTTTTCCCAAATGCAAAATGTGATAAATTCAAAGTCAAATACCAGAAAAATGATGCATTTTTCGTAGAAAACCCATAGAATATTTTTCAAAGAGCATAATTAGACCTATCTTTTGAAAAAAAAGTTCTGTAGCATCAAAATTGAGTGAATTATGACAAAAATAATGTCAGTACTGAATTTTTTATACAATAAAATCGGTGAAAACAACCCCCCAACTACCCCCCTAATTAAAACTGATCTTCACCCTTGTCTAATTCTCTTTGTACATGTATGGTTAATATGTCCAAGAAGTTTGACCAATTTAAAATTCATAGTTTTCGAAAAATTATGGCTTAAAGTAAAAAGTTATTTTTCATAATTTTGTATTTTTTACCTTTTCTTTCAAAATAACTCCGAAAATATTAGAGGTAAAAGCAAAGTTAAAAAACGAAATTTTAGCTTTTTTTATGACAAAAGTAGATTTTTTGTACAGTTAATATTTGACGAGATATAGCCGTTTAAAACGTCTATTTACGCACGAGCACCACCTTTTTTTAGCCCTTTAAACTCACCCCATTCAAAAACGAAGTTTCTAAAGAGATTTAACTTACAGATCCTTGTAGTTCTTGAAAAACCCTACAAAATCGTTTTTGAATAAACTTTTTATCATAAAAAATGGAGGAAATACGTTAAAAAAACCAATCGATTTTTTTTTCGAAAAATTCCAATAGTGCACTTGGAAGCATAATATAATGTACAAAACCGGTTTATTCGGCAGTGGGGCGTTATATATAGGAAATGTTTGAAATGTTTTGAAATGTAACAAATTCATTATTTTACTAATTCAAACCAATTTTCACCTATCTTAAGATTTATAATGCTATTTTTCAATTTTTGACATTTAGGGGTAGTTTTCACCCCTAAGAAACAATCAGGGTTCGTCGGCATGACATGATAGATAAAGCAGAGGGTGAGTTGAGCCTAATCCCAAATTTTTATGCAAATCAATCAGAGGCGAAATCATTTTTTAAGGATTCGTGATTTTTTTTACATTAAGCTGTAACAGGGGCTGCTTTTTAAGGGTTAAAATATGATGAAATTGTATTCCAAAGCTCAAAACAATCATTATTCAACTTATCCAAACCAAATCTTACCCATTTTTAGGTTTAAAATGTTATTTTATGATTTTTGACAAATAAGGATAGTTTTCACCCCTAAAAACCGTTAAGCGCCATTCGGTTCGATATAGATTTTGAACCTTTGGCTATCACATACCTCCTGTTAAAATTTCAAGTCAATCCATGCTGGACGAAAAAATTGCGAGGTTTTACCTTTTTTTGAGCTTCATTCCCTGTACTACAAATTCAACGATTGACCCAAACCTACCCGCTGCTCCTCCCAGGGTTTTACAATTTACCAAGTTGGTAGGTAACGGTTTTTAAGATATGCTTAAAAAACTGACTCAACTTCTCGCAATAAAATGTTGCTTTCCTTCAACTCACAAAGCACGC
>CAJUYI010001413.1:61107-85429 GCA_910591695.1 Galerucella pusilla
CCCCCTTTAACGTGTGATATAATCCATGGATTACCCCAAATAGGTTTGTTCTGGGGTTAATTTTTGTCAAATTTTGTTGATTATTGATATTAGAAAGCTAGGCCGGTAAAAGACCCTAAAACTGTAACAAACCATAGGCGGACATTGGATTTTAGGCAGGATAAAATAAATCAATTGTATCAGAGTTCTCCAAAAGCTAATAAATATGGACAATAAGTAGGATATTCAAACTTATACTAGAAAATAGTACTTTAAATTGGAAGACTTACATCAATTACTGCAAAACTCTTTGTCAAAAGACTACACAGGAAGAATCTAGCGAAAGTTGCTAATTGAATACTTATTTACATGAAGAACCGTTTACAATTCTGTTTAATTCTTTGAATCACCCTGAAGTGTTTCAGACACCTTTTTGAATATAATAAAAATACACTGTATCATGGAAAAGAAATAGTAAGAAAAGAATCCAAATTGTGTTGAAGTATTTAAAAAATGTTTAAAAAATAATGAAAATCAAAACTATTCACCGTTGGCCCCGAACTATTAATGACTAGACATAAAGCTAATATCAAGATTAGTAATTCCTGCAAACATTCAATTTGAAACGACAGTAAGGCTTCATAATACAGTTAAAAGAAACCGTTTTTAATGCATCCAACCAATTCAAAGTTGATTAAAATACTTTATCTCCAAAATTTCACTTCAAATCTTTTTAGTTGGCTCTTCCATATCATTTAATCTGTTCATAATTTGGTTCACAAGCATATTATCTCTTTTCATTATAATTTAATTGTTAATTGCTAGTTATAAACATCTGTTATCGTGTTGTTTACAAATCGGTTTTTCAGTGCATTATACCGAATTTTGATAGGCGTGATAAATAATTATTTATTCTCCATTGGCGTGCTTTGTGAGTTGAAGGAAAGCAACATTTTATTGCGAGAAGTTAAGTCAGTTTTTTAAGCATATTTTAAAAACCGTTACCTACCAACTTGGTAAATTGTAAAACCCTGGGAGGAGCAGCGGGTAGGTTTGGGTCAATCGTTGAATTTGTAGTACAGGGAATGAAGCTCAAAAAAAGGTAAAACCTCGCAATTTTTTCGTCCAGCATGGATTGACTTGAAATTTTAACAGGATGTATGTGATAGCCAGAGGTTCAAAATCTATATCGAACCGAATGGCGCTTAACGGTTTTCAGGGGTGAAAACTATCCTTATTTGTCAAAAATCATAAAATAACATTTTAAACCTAAAAATGCGTAAGATTTGGTTTGGATAAGTTGAATAATGATTGTTTTGAGCTTTGAAATACAATTTCATCATATTTTAACCCTTAAAAAGCAGCCCCTGTTACAGGTTAATGTAAAAAAAATCACGAATCCTTAAAAAATGATTTCGCCTCTGATTGATTTGCATAAAAATTTGGGATTAGGGTCAACTCACCCTCTGCTTTATAAATCATGTCATGCCGACGAACCCTGATTGTTTCTTAGGGGTGAAAACTACCCCTAAATGTCAAAAATTAAATAATAGCATTATAAATCTTAAGATAGGTGAAAATTGGTTTGAATTAGTAAAATGATGAATTTGTTACATTTTAAAACACTTCAAACATTTCGTATTTATAACGCCCCACTGCCGAATAAACCGGTTTTGTATATTATTATGCTTCCAAGTGCACTATACTATACTATTGGAATTTTTTGAAAAAAAAATCGATTGGTTTTTTTAACGTATTTCCTTCATTTTTTATGATAAAAAGTTTATTCAAAAACGATTTTGTAGGGTTTTTCAAGAACTACAAGGATCTGTAAGTTAAATCTCTTTAGACCCTTTCGTTTTTAAATGGGATGAGTTTAAAGAGCTAAAAAAAGGTGGTGCTCGTGTGTAAATAGACATTTTAAACGGCTATATCTCGTCAAATATTAACTGTACAAAAAATCTACTTACTGGAAAATTTTTGTAATAAAAAAATTTCGTTTTTTAACTTTGCTTTTACCTCTAATATTTTCGGAGTTATTTTGAAAGAAAAGGTAAAAAATACAAAATTATGAAAAATAACTTTTTACTTTAAGCCATAATTTTTCGAAAACTATGAATTTTAAATTGGTCAAACTTCTTGGACATATTAACCATACATGTACAAAGAGAATTAGACAAGGGTAAAGATCAGTTTTGATTAGGGGGGTAGTTGGGGGGTTGTTTTCACAGATTTTATTGTATAAAAAATTCAGTACTGACATTATTTTTGTCATAATTCACCCAATTTTGATGATACAGAACTTTTTTTTTTCAAAAGATAGGTCTAATTATGCTCTTTGAAAAAGATTCTATTGGTTTTCTACAAAAAATGCATCATTTTTTCGGTATTTGACTTTGAATCTATCACATTTTGCATTTGGGAAAAAAAGCTAATCGTTGATGGGCCATATCTCGGTTCCTATTGGTTTTAGAAAAATTATAAAAAAGGATTTTGCTTGTTTTTTTGAAAGCTACAATTTTGCTCTTCACAGTTTTTTTGATAAAATGCATAATTTTCGAGTTATCCGTGAAAAACATATCAAAAACGTCGATTTTTTCTCTAAAAATCGTTACTTTCAATCGCGAATAACTTAGAGAATATTGATTTTACAAAAAAAATGTATAGAACATTTTTTGCTTAGATTCACTTTCTCAATCGATTCCTGTGGTTAAGATGTAATAAAAAATTTTCACCCCCGAGATGAGGTGGCAACCACCCCCAAGGCTTTAGCGCCCTTCGGTTGGATATAGATTTTGATCCTTGGGCTATCACCTACCTTCTGTTAAAATTTCAAGTTAATCCATGCTGGACGAAAAAATTGCCAGGTGTAATGCTTCATTCCCTGTACTATTGTTGTGAATCAGATTAAGACAAATTTTACATTTAGTTCAGAAATTTTAAGGTCCAATCGTTTCCATAAGAATTGTGAAAAAATTATGGGATCGTTTTTAGTTTCCCTACGTGCACCATAATAGGATAACCAAATCTGGAATATATTTTGAAAACTTGGATCGCAAATCAGTCGTATTTTGGTAACTTGTTTTACTTTTTATAAACAGAGTAGTGAAATTTTTGAAACTTCCATGGGGTGATCTTGTTAAGTATGTATACAGGGTGTTTTAAAATGACACTTACAACGTTTGCATGTAGATACCTCTCGTAAAATTGGACAAAATGATATAAGGATTGAGGGGTCCAGCTCTCTCACTTTTCGAAGTACGGGGTGCTTAAATGTTTTAATTTGATAACTTTCAAATGGATGGATAAATTGATTTGACATTTGGCTGGTTGTTTTTAAATGTTAAAGGGCATATTTTGATGGAAAAACATGTTTCAGTTCTTGATCCAGTGGTGTACATTTGGAAGAATAAAAAATACAAGAATAATAATTTTTTATTTAATTAATAAAAAGTGATCTTGCAGACTTCATGAAAACATTAAATATCTAGAAAACCAGAAATTTTTTGATATGTAAAGTTTGTGCGTTTTTCACGTGAAAACCATTAAGGAATACAAAATTAGCTGAAAATAGCTTCAAATGAGGCTTAAGAAATAGGAGGGGGAATGTGACATACTCTTCCAAATGTACACCACTGGATCAAGTTTTGGAACATGTCCCTCCCTCAAAATATGCCCCTTTACATTTAAAAACAACCTGCCAAATGTCAAATCAATTTATTCATCCATTTCAAGATTATCGAATTGAAACATTTGAATTTTTATAACTTCAACAGCTCGTATTTCGAAAAGTGAATGAGCTGGAGAGCTGGACCCCTCAATCCTTATATAATTTTGTCCAATTGTTTTGCAAACGTTGTAAGCGTTGTCATTTGAAAACACCCTGTATAAGAAGAGCCACGATAGACTCTTGCGAGTCGCAATGGAGGGCCTTATAGACCCAAAAAAGGGCTTCACGACGCGAAACATTTTTAAGATAATATAACGATAATATAATATAGAATAATATAATATAAAGTTAACACTTTTTCTATTTACAATAAAGAAGGAAGTTCAAGATCATTTTGTTAATTAACAATTGCCTAGCTTGTTGTTATTTAATGTGATCTTTTTGTTTTTGACGAGGAGCCCGAAACCTTTATTTGTAGGTAATAGATTTTCCAGATTCAACTCATTTGTACTTATATACGAATAAACTAAGAGAGAAGATAGTTTTATTATAATTATAAAATATTTCACAAACACTGATTATTATCATTTAATTGTTAATTAAATTAAAAGCTGTGTTCACGTTGAGAAAAAACAATTTTTTTGCTTCAATATAATTGAACTTGAAGTCTATAATTATCCAAGCATTTTATTACTATTACTAGTTTAAAAACGAAAGAGAAATTATGCGTGATCAAGACGGCTATAAAAAAACACTATAATGAAGATACCAAATTGCACGTCCATTCACTGACTGATTTAAAATTTCTCTAATCTGCGTACTCCGTTAATTTGGTTTTGATATCATAATAAAGGATCTAACTGTTGATCTCGATTTATTGAATTTATCGAATTAAGGAATAAGAAAAACATTTTGAATGAAATAGAATGAAAATTTACTATTGACGTACTATGAATTTTCAAAGGGGGTTTTATTTTAATCTGTTAAGCGACTGTCCCTTAAGAATATGCCTAGAAGTAAATCTAACCTCAATAACGCACATGGCTTATGGTTATAGAGTATTGGAATGCAATAATCCTTTAACAACCAGATGATTATCGGATATTACAGAGGTGTACTCAAAACTGACAAAATATTTTAAGTACAATTTAATAGTAACATTCCAACTCAATGTACTTTTTAAATGAAACTATGGTTTGTTTTTTGTATAATTTGGGATAGATTTTGTCGAATGTATATAGTGCTTGTCTTATATCCATAGAGATACTACAAATAGAGGCAACAAGCCAGCTTCGAACCCGTCAGCATATAAGAGAGAGAGAGAGAGAGAGAAAGTAGAATGTTTATGCTGTCTTTCTCTAAAAGTGTGTATGATATATATGCACAAAGACAGAAAAACTTTTGATTGCCTGTCTCTTTCTCTCTTACCGGAGTTCAAATGGACATCCCCATTTACAGAGCGCCCTATGGCTTGTTACCTCTATATGTAGTATCTCTATGCTTATATCTGGTCTGTGAATGACTTGCTGTGCTGGACCAATGAGGTATTTGTAGATATGTGTTTTATCTCTTTCTCAATTTTTTAGACTAATATATAGGCAACACACATTAATTCAAAATAATGTTTTTCTTTTTTTAAGTTAAAAAAGAATCCGATTGAAATGTACATGTAATTTGAATCCCTTCTACACATTTCTCAAGATCGCATTATTCGTCTTATCAATTTGATGTTTCGGCGATTGCGTCCAGTTAATTCCGCTAGAGGTGAGTGAGGTGAGTATACAAAATATTGGAAAATGCCAATTATGTTTTACTTTTTGTTTCAAATCACTGTTGAACATTAAAACATTACAAATGAAATTCTTTCCCTAAGACAATTCCAGACTTTTATTTGAATACGTGTACCTATCTTCAAAAAAAATAAAGATATCAAGGTGAAATGAAAATTGGAAGATAGCAAAAAGGATTGTTTTTGTGCTAAACTGAGCGTACACTCTACAAATTTCCCGATCTGTTCCACAGAGTGTTAAGAAATTCGAGTACAAATCCATGAGTTTTTTTCACCCCGTATAAATAAGCTATCTAAATTTTTGGAAAACTTTTCTGGAATTTGTTTCAATAACAAAGAATGTATCTACAATTTGGCGTAAAAAAAATTTAAATCGATGAAAAATTACCAAAGTTCTTGGAAAACGACTTAGTAAAATTTTAGGGGCCAAATTTTTTTGCCGGTGAGTGTATACAAGTATAAAAGATCTACATACCCAACATCATTTTCATTCCAAAATATCGATCCAACGCAACATTCTGTCCTTAAAAACATTTTTCACACCGAAAACACTGCCTGATTTTAATACTAACTCACTAATTTCATTTTAGTAACAATAAATAATATACAATGAATTAGGAAACACAGTTGATGATATCATTTTAAACAGAAAATATTTATCAATTGATGAGATTATGATATCATTATTTAAAACTGTTACATTGATTGATTGTCAAAATGTACAGATACACATGGTCCATTCCAAATGTATTAATAATGAGCAGTACAGATTTTTTCTGAGATTACACATTATTTTTAGCTTGATATATGATTACCATGGTACCCTAAACAATATTTCGGAAAATTAATGAGTAGAGGGTCAAGGAAACTTAAGTTTTAAATTTTTGCCGCATAACACACATCATTGGCGCATGTTTGAGGAAAACGTCGACATGCCCAATGGCCAGTATATCAAGAAGGTACACACGGTAAACGAACGCTTTCGGTGAAATATCACAAAAAGAATCGAGTGGTAGGAGGTAGGAGCTTTCTAGTTTTTTTTCTTTTTCTCTTTTTGCGTTGATGATGTGTTACGTTTTATTAAATTTATGAAACCACTATTATAGATACAGCCCACCAACATTTTTTTCATATTTCCTGCTTTAACATAGAGACTAAATCCCTTTTTTTGTATTTAAGTATCTATCCATTGTCTTCGAGCACGTGTCCCCGGAAATATTTTTGAATAAATGAATTCGTTTAAAAATTCCGAGAGTATTCAAAAATATTGAAAATAAATGAAACCCTTTTAGAATTTGCAACGTCCGTCCATGGTAAATGGGAATTTTCACAAATAAATCTACCCCTTATAAAAATTTAAACGTACGCCCAAAGTTTGTGTAATTATTTCGATTAGTTTCCGAGATACAGCAAATTATGTGTGAAAAAAGTAAAATTAAAAATTTTATGCATCTTTCGATTTAAAAAAAATCGATAACTTTAAGAAGTCGTAAATAGCCATTTTGGATGACCAATGAGGTCTGGTTATACCCCAAAAAATGTTCGAGAAGGAAGCTATACGTTTTTCCTATATTTTACTCCGCTAATTCTTAATACGGCACAATCACGTGGATATATAGTCGCGATCATCCCAAGGAGCCTTCATCAATTTCCTCCTGAACCCGAGTTTTGACAAATCAAATGTGAGCGCTATGATAGTAGTGGCCTTTTTTTTATCACGATTGATATACTCTGCGCGTGTCGTCCGCCAAACTATCGTAGGACATGAAAAAACTTACAAAACAAATCGTTTGATAATGGCCTACATAGGATGTTTCACTGATAACTGATATCTTTTAAAAAGAGATCTAAAATATTTGCTAAATTCCAATCGTCAGCGGAAGTTTTTGTATTCATTTCAACAGTCAAAAAAGATAGCGGAATGTTAAAAGATTAGGGGCCCATTCGCTTATCAGAATCTGGCCGGCCTGTGTCTATAGGACTGTACTGAATGCATGGTTCGACGATGTCTACACAGTATTAACGCGAAATCGACTGTTCTCAAACCGTGACATATTTTGTCGCATGCGAGAAATCCTCTTTGTCGAATAAAATCTGAATATTCTTATTCTCACATGTCGCCTTCGCAAATTTTTGATAGACAAATTGTAGAATGGTCAAAGGCAGTCGACAATTTATGTCGAATGCGAGAATTTCATTACTTGCGAAATTTATAGGTTAACGTTATACATGTCAAAAGTGAAAACACTCAAAACATTGTTTAATACTTTTGTTAGGTTCTGTTTCAGAAATTTTTGTAGAGAGAAAATGGCAGCTTTATTAATTGCTATTGAAAATTTAAAAAATCAAGAAATGTATCAGCGGCCTCGAGAGAGACGAGGAATATAATATAGAAGCGCTTTTACATTTTTATCTGACAGAAGATATAGCAACATTTCAAGCTACATCTTCATTATTTGCACTTTTTAACCGTCCACTTTTTGGTAAATTTTTTCACTTGTGTCGTACCTTCGCAAAGTTTTCGTCACTACTGAACGGGATATTTGTGCATTCGGATGAACAATGCTAAAAAGGTCACAAAATTCTTGATCCTTTTCCTCTCCCCATACCCAATCATCACTAATATTTCTATTCTTTCACTTAATTCGGCCATTTTACAATCAAATTGAAACAATACAATCTTTTTACGTTCAAATACAAACACTAATAACTTAAATTATGAAATTAAACAATTTTATTTTGTTAAATCTACATTATATTTAACCTTAAAGTTGTGACGCGTTTTGCTTACACAGTAGCTTTTTCAAACGAATGGAGGTATAATTATAATTACCTATATAAGTTGAAATAATACCCTTCTTAGTGTGCGTCATCGATTGTTAATCTCCTTCCATCACATTACGTAGGAAGAAATGGAAAAAAGGCAGGTCTGTGATTAATCCTGATAAAAATATCACAATAATGAACCGTTTGAATATTTTACAAACGTTAACCCTAATCTTTGACTTACAAAAAATTGATTGGTTGATGTTTAGATTACGCGCCAGCGCAACCTATCAATCGCGAGGTTAAAATACTATGAAGGCGTAACTTTCGTAGCGGCAATGTGTCTTACGTCTTTTTCTACTGTCACACTGACAGTTCTTGTCAGGTGTGTACTTTGTTGCTCACGGTCAATTATTATTTATGAGAAGTGAATATTAATCTTATTGTTATTTTTATTTAAATAATACAAAAATATGCGTAGATACACGAAAAAACAAGTTCTGAAGTATTTTCAGTTAGAAAAAGAAGCTGGTAGTTATTAATTTCATAGCCTTCCCAGGCTTAGCTTAATACGATCCTGATGATTTTATCTATCAAATTTAAGGTTAGCTATATGTCAAAATAGCAAATAAAATGAACGACATGCCAAAAACCCGGATATACGTCACAATATCGATGACGCACACCAAGAAGGGTATTATTTCAACCATACCTTCATTCGTTTGAAAAAGCTACTGTGTTAGCGAAACGCGTCACAACTTTAAGGTTAAATATAATGTGGATTTAACAAAATAAAATTGTTTCATTTCATAATTTACTATGGATCTACATCAAGTAAAAGCCTCATCTATTCAACTAATAACTTATTTTGATAACTACTGTCACTTCTACAATGAATTTCATGGACTTCTAGCTACCATCAAATTTTTCCTTTCCTTAGTTACTTTTCTGTTAATATCTCGATAGGTGTTGAAATAAAAAATATCGAACCCGATATTTTTGTATTCGTAATAAAATGTTTCATCAGAAACTAAAATGATATACAGGGTGTTCCATTGCAAATTTTAAAATCGACATTACTTCCGGTGAAACTGGAAGTTCAAAATTGTTAAAAAATATGAAAACGAATAGGCAATCTACTGTAGTATTCACCTTCCAAATTTCATTTTGATATCTCCAATAATTCCAGAGATATTCACTTGGTTCCACACATTTGCCCATCACTGTATAATCAGCAGTAATTTCCTGACATGCTTCATCAATGCTAATAAAGACAGATGATTTTATATCAAATTTTAGACCATGCAAAACTTTTTATACAGAACAATGTTTTTTATTAAATTAAGAATAATAAAGATTCCCATATGGTTCCAACTTAATTTAAAACATTTTATATTATAAATTGAATGTTTTTCATTTAATGTGAGTAGAGTCTCCATAAAAATTAGTTTGTTTACTTTTTTGTCTCAAACATTTACCTAACTTTAATTGAACTTTTATTTCTTTCGAGTAAAAATAAATAATGCAAATATTTGTACTATATCAAGAAAATTAAACATTATAAACGCTAATGAAACCTAATAATAGGCCTGAGATCAAAGCAAAAGTTCCCACAGTTTTCAAACTGCCAACAATATGCTCCATAATTTGTTTGTTGATTCACCTTATGCAACACGTTATTCTCTAAGCGTAACAAAACAATGCAATTGTTGGATAAAATTTTATTGAAGTCAATGTTTATTAACTCAATCAAGCGAGATAATTGTATTTCTTGTTGTACCATTATTGTTTGATTAAAAAGAGAAAATGACACGGTCAATAATTTTGAGTAATTATTGTAATTGTATTGTTTGATAAATATAATTATTTTCCTTAGTTGAATATGGTAGCAAAAGTTTTACTATTATTATTAGCGATTGGACCCATTCGGACCACCTGTGATCCGATCAGTCCTTTTTTATAAGCTAGTACTCCTGCAAGCATGCGCCATATAGCTGGTAGGGTTATAAACTTCATCTGGAATACAAATTATTTGATATTTTTTCGAGAAGGTTGAGGGAATATGTACCAAGATTTTGAGATATTCACATTTGGTGAAATTTGGCAATCCAGATCATTTGACCTACTATAACCGTCCAGGACAAACAATTTGAACTACTGGAAACAGATGAAAACATAGATATTTCCAAGTATTCTACATTTCGAGCGTTTTTAAGAGGAAGAAATTTAATGATGGAAATAAACCCAAAAAATCTAATATGTTTGAATGTTTGATGGTGAAGATGTAAATAAATTCCTTAACCAAAAGCTTGTCCAAAATCCACATATGCAACACAAAACGTTTTATTGTTTATTGTTTATTATTATAATCAAAGCATAAGACAATCCGTAAGCCCAAATAAAATCACCTTTCTGCAACTGTCCAAACAGTCTGAAACATTGGAGATGGGATTATAGATCACCCAACGGATGATTCCTCTAGTCCTTTTTCTTTAAAAGTTAATTAATACTTAACTGGTAGTCCTTCATGTCTATAGAAATTATTACAGTTCATGTCAAAACCTCCATTATTTCCTTTTCCTATTGTATTTTAATTTGTTATACAAATCGCGAGTAGCTTTATATCTTATTTTATTCGTAATTATTCAATCCAAATTCACATACTTCTCCCTTGTATTCCATGTTTTAAGTATGCGCTCGCAGACTCTAATTACCATTAATCAAAATTTAAAAGCAAATGAAATATTCACTTTCAAAAGCAATATACATTTAAGTACAAAACCTACAACGCGTGACATAAACTATTCAAAAGCTCTCATCATTTCCGGCCTAATAGATACAGACAGCAATGGGGAAGAAAAGTATAAAATACGCCAGTCTGTCTCCATTGCAAGTTAAATATTAAAATTGATATTTTCCTCTTTTCACTCTTTACTACAAGGTTGTCTTTTATATTTTGCATATAGAGCAGGAAAAAAACTATAGATAACTTTTAAACTACATATATTGGATTTCATGGTATTCTCCACAAAGATTGCATTTTTGCAACCCTTTGTAACCAATTATAGAAGCAGTTATTCCATTTGCTTATTGGTACATTCAAAATATAGTTTTTGACGGCGTTTTCTGCACCTTGTATGGACTTCTATGAGCACGTAGTTCATTCTTAAGATTTGGAAACGTAAAAAATTCGTTATGACTCAATTGTTTCTCGAGATAACTTGTATAGTCTTGGTGGAGGATCACTCGTCGTCGGGGGCTGGTTTTTAGAAACTCGTGAATTACATCCGACAAATAACGTGGGACGTGTAAAAGATTTTTTGACTTTAGGTGCTTTCTGCTCTTCCGTCAACAGATGCGGTATACAACGAGAAGATTACTCTTTACACATAATTATTTATGTGGAATTGTTTGAATTGTTGTCTTTGAAATGACCAATGATAATCCAATTTCACGATATGTGACATGTCTTCTTAAAGCAGCTTAGGTACAACGTCGATGTTTTCAATTAAATTGTTGACTGATGAGCTGCTTCAAAGCCGAAAACAGAAACCAGCTCAACAGGACATTCTTGTTGAGACAGTTGTTTTCCAAAAACTATGAGCAATGGGCTAGTTTACTAAAATTTTTAAATCATTTTCAACTGTCGTAAAACAAAGTACTAAGGATGAAAATATGATTCCGAAAAATCCATGTCAATAGAATATGTCGTTCTCCTAACACAACCAATTAAACAAGCATACACAAACAAAGTATGTCGACTTATCAGTGAATGCTTTGAATCTTTTTATGCTTTCCTGCCATTCCATTTTTTTTGCATCTTTATTAATAGAAATAAATGTTTTGTTAGATGAATTTAATCGTAGTACTTTTACATTCTGGAACCGCACATATAACTTTTTTTACTCTGGTTCTGGTCCATTGTGTCGAATAGTTCAAATTATTTCTAAACGTTCTTATTTCACAAACACAACACTGTTTAGAGTTTGCTAAAACGTATAATAAAAAATAAAGAGCATATAAGAAGCAAGCAAAGTACTGTTCTAGCTAAGTAGTCATCTAACCGAAAACCGATCGGCGCGGTATCCGCTCTCTGAACAAGAGATTTCGTATGCGATGACGTCAGGCCTGAAATTCGGAGAGGAGCGCTGTTTAATGTTTATAATTTTTTTTAGGCGACTTAGGAGTATCGCTGTCGTCTAATTTTTTGCACAGAGCCTCAAAATGATTTGCTTTTCCTAATGGTAAAATTAAAAAAAATATCTGTAAATGAGCCCATTACTGCACGAAAATTTTTTCGGCGTCACTTTTTGAATTGCGAACTTGATAACAAACAACTTCTTATAAGAAGGTTGCACTCCTAAGTCATGGTTCCAGAGACAATAATTATTTTATTGAAAATATTGATGCTTCACTGATATTTATAAGCTCCATCAACTTCGTGATAAATGAAAATTATTTAATTCTAGCCATCCGCAATATGTCCCCCTCTGCTGGAATCATATGGAAAACTTTTTTATTATCGAAAACTGTTAAATATGTTGAAGCATTAGTATAAGTAAAAATCGAGGGGCAAACCACTGATAAAAGATCTGTTCACTACCTTTATTTCTATTTTCATAAAAAATATGCGGTTAAGGAATGTTCTAACAGAAATTTTCTTTATTTTCCATATATTTTCAGTAGTAATACCCCTAGGGTCTTGATAATACCGAGATAATTTTGTCATAGAGAATGCTGAAAGCGTGTTGCTTGATAATAGCCCAAGGCCGCAGGCCGAGGGCTATTATCTTTTTATTTTTAATAAAACATAAACACCAAACTGAAAACACCACATGTAGGGTATTATCGCTGTAATACAGCGGTGATTGGATGAAATTTGACACATGACTTGAAATTAAGTAATTTGATTGGTTACTATATCCAGTAAAAAATTATCTCCAAATACTAGTATTTTTTAGGGTATTTTCTGTACTTTCAATGTAGTTTATTTAATTTGTAAACTATTTTTCTCAGTGGTAAAATTTAAATTTGTTTGTTTATAGTATATTAAGTATGAAGAACAGTAAGGGTTGTTTACCGGTCGACAGCAATTTTGCTGGAGACCGGTATTACCCTCAACGTTCGAGATGCTTATACCATTTTTTGCGCGATCGTACCTATTGAAATAAATTTCGAATGAAATAATTTAAATTTCTTCGAAATAAACGAAATGTCAAAAGTGACATTCATACTTCTCGATCAGTTTAAAATAAGGTTTGTTCCAACAACCACCTTCTGATTAGTACGTGAACGTTCGTGAACTTATTTATGTACGAATCAAACGTTCGAGAATCTGTACGTGAATTAATGAATGTTCATTATACCCTATGCATCGTTGGAACGATTCTACGATCCATTTTTAAACTGTTACCACTTTCAGGAACTTTATTACAACCCTATAAGTTCACGTTTTATTTATGTATGATTTATGAAAAATATATAAGTAAGTTAACATAATATTTAGAACAAATATTTTCCTATACCCAAGTGTCATAGTCTTCGAGATTTTTTTGGTTTTACCATGAAGCCTAATGTCCCATCGAAAAAAATCACCGTGTATAAAGTGAAATTTTATTATTTTTCACACAAGCTATAGTAAGTTGTTTTAAATTAGTATTGAAAAACTTAAACAACCAAACAGCTGTTGAAACGATCTATTTATTTTGGTTGTAATCTCTAACCTACATATTTTTAATAACAAAACACTAACAACGATTTAACCTCCTTTACGTGTTCATAAATGTAAAAAATTGAATAATCTGCATTTGCCGGCTTCACTTCCGCAATAATTCCCAAAAAGATCGTCCCTACGCATTGTTCACAATTTATACGAGCAAACTACTATCTGTTTCACCCCTACAACGAACAAAAACGTATCTGACGTATAGAAAAAGAAAACATACCTTGGTGTACTTGCTGCTGACATGCTCCCTTTTTTTCTTTCGTCGATCGATGTTATTGCAGCAAATACTGTGATTTTGGAGTCGAACAAGGAACTAATCGGTAGGAGAGCTTTGGAGAGTTTTCCTCCGCTTCCTAGAGTTGGGCGCAAGCGCTCAATTTCGCGAAAAACGTATCGGAAAGACGAGAAAACGTCTTTGCAGGCGCGTGTCTTCGCTTCGGGCTGCTTACTAAATAATCGGATAACTGATGAGGGTATTCGTGTGGTTGACAGGGGTTGATATTTCAATTTAAAAATGATACGGTGTCCAAATAAACATTTATAAAAAAATTAAAAATTAGGACTTTACTGAAAATGATATACGAACGGGGCCCATATTCTTAAGAGAGTATGAGATTGGTGTATTACGGATTGCGTGAAACGAGAGAGATTCACTCTCTATTAATCTCTTTTATTGAATAGTATCACTTATTGTTTAACAGGTTAAGCGCCAAGCTGCTTTTTGTAAAACTTCCCTCCAGGCCAAGATATTTTTATTATTTCATACTCATCATTTTAGGTTGCTTATTCGTATAATTTTTTATTTTGTGTTTTTTTTTACCCAGAAGGGCAATAGGACACCGGTGTCCGCCTTGGCCCACAACAACTGCACTATATCGGACACTGGTGTCCGCTATGGCCTGGCAGAACAATTATAAACAGGTTTCGAAAAGCTTGTTGACACAAATATTGATTTATGAATTAGTCTGGATAAGTATGTGGTAGAGTTTGTGTTACTGATAATTGGTACACAAGTCTACAGCTAGCTCACATTCTTCTGGACAACCAAACTCACTGCCTCGGAACTTTACGAAGCAATCGCAAAGGAAACCCTATCAACGTTATACAGAAAAAACTGAAAAAAGGTGAAGTTACTGCTGAAGAGGATGATAGAGGCATATGTATCCTAACAGTCACCGGTTTACTTTCGAAGAGACAGGAGCTAAATTAACGGTCACTGGTCCACACCGTTATCTGCAACTGTCTACGAAAATAGACTAGGCCAACCAACACGACGTGAACCTACGATAAGCGACCACTTAGAGACGGTTTCTTCTCAGAAACCTCTCTATTAAAGTACTTATACCGCCGGTGAACAAATAGTGCAGAAGTCAGTGAATAGTGAAAATCTCCCGTCCTATCATGCGTCGTACCCGACGCAAGAAAAAGGCCAGCGATGAGGAATTTCCTCAATTGCCATCCGAATCCCCTTCAACCTCAAAAAATTCAGAAAAATCAACATCAACCTCGAAGACGTCCAAATCCAAGCCACGTCCCCTGATGGAAACTCCTATCGATTTACCATCAGTAGTCGAATATCTCGACACGCCCCAATTTCGAGACTTGTTCTCATCAACTCATTCAGTTAAAAACCTCTCAATCAAACAATTTAAGAATCTTCTCTCTACCACTAAAGAAGCAGTCCTCAACAAACTTTCCCAAAGCCCTTCTACTAGTTCCTACGCCCAAGTAGCCAAGTCAACCACCTCATCCCGCTCCTCTCAGGCCTCCTCCATCAGCGGAAAATCACTTCGCCAAATTGAAGAAGTCTAAGTTCAGACTTCTTCATCAAAATCGTCCCATTCTCAAAAAACATCTACATCACTCCAAACACTCAACCTACGAAACCTCCCTCCAAAATTCTGCTCTCAGAAGGAACTTTTCAACCTTCTGAACAGAAACGAAATTCTGAGAGGCCAAATCTCTTACCTCAAAGCGAACCCAAATCGCACAGCCCTCCTTAAAATTCCAAAGGACATCTGCTCCAAATCTTTGGAGAAAAAAGTCCGCAACGCCATCGGAGACAACGAAGTCGCCTGTCTACCTATCTTCTCCCAAACTTCTGCCCCCAAAAAAGATCCTCCAGCAAAAAACAACCCTCCAAACCACTCTTTCGTCATCACCAGAGTTGACAAAACAATCTCCAATGAAGAAATCTTTGATCTTCTCAAAGATCTTCAAATTAACTTCCTCAAATGCTGGAGAATCATTTCCAAAGCCACCAACACTCCAACTACCCTAATCAGAGTTATCACAAACTCTGAATCCCAGCTACAACAAGCTCTGTCAAAAGGCATCTTCCTATACGGCCTAAACCATCGTTGCGAAATTTCCAACGCAAACCCACTTCCACCCGTCCCAAAATATTGTACTCGATGTACAAAACTAGGCCATTCCACAACAGAATGTAAAGCTAAGCTTTACACCTGCCCTCACTGTGGTAGTCACGACCATACAAATCCGATAAATGTGACAAACTCAACAAGCCTTCCTGTACCAACTGTGGCGGTGATCATCCCACATACCACCCTAAATGTCCAAAAAGACAAACCCCAGCCTCAAAACCCGAGGAAACAGCCCCTATAACATTGCCAAAACCTCCAATGCCATTTGACTTCCCTTCGGAAGTCCAAAAAATTCTCGAGATAACTTGCGTTATCTTGATGAATGCAATCCCTTCCGCCCGTAGGATGGTAATCGAGACGCTTCGTCTCCTAATACCGTCCTACTATAACTACAACTGCTCTGTCCAAGGACAGGGCAACAAGGCATATTTCAATTTCTCGCCAATCTCCTAACCTTGAACTAATAATGTTTCCTTACAGCTAACACGCGCCGAAACAGCGGAACCTCTCCAAAAAAGTGTACCGAAAGTCGGATGAAAAGTGCATAGAAAGCAACCACGGACACGACACCACGAGAAGTTCCAGGCTACGAGGCGCAAAAACAAAAAATAAACAACACACACTCGCCTAACAGCAAATGCTCCGAAAAAGTGTATAGAAAACCGGAAAAAAAGTGTACAGAAAGCAACCGGACACCAAGAAGGAGCAGTCGCCACTCACTCACACTTACTTCAGCAAAAACAAATGCACTTTTTAGTGTATTGTTTCGGGTATTTTCAATACCTGAAACTCTACTTTGAAAATAATCCCACAATAAAAATTTTGTATGTGTATTTTTATTTCCCTTATTTCCTTCCACTCCGGGATGATGGATGCAGGTTTTCTGTGGTTTTTCCCTGCATCTTAATTTTCGCAACGTTCGGAACAGCGATACATTGCGGAAATTAACCAAATGGCCATCCTTTGGGTGCACAGCCACAGCTGTCCCTACCGCGACTGTCAAATCATGCCTTTAAATTCAGTCAATTCAAACCCTGAAGAGGACTAACTCTCCTATAACAGGGTAGAATCAAATTTTGCTTAGCTTGCTATCCGATGATGGATAATTTAAATTTCAAATCAATTAAAATCATGCTCGAAAAAAAAAAAAAAATGTATCCTAAAATGGCGCGACAAGAAGGACGTTTTAGTGTTAACAACTCATCACCAAGATGGAATGGTACCGGTCCAGAGACGTGGGCGTTCTTTTGATAAACCAAAAGCTATTATAGACTATAAAGTATTCGGTGGTATAAAAAAGTAGCAATCGAAGTTTTACTGGGCACTTCAATGGTAAACGCGCACTTTATCTAAAAGAAAGTCGAATACAGCACGATATCTATAACTGACTTTCGATACGCAGTCATAGAAGGTTTACTGAAGTTCGAAGAGAATCAGCTTGAAGAAACACCTATGTCAAAAGTCTCTTTGACAGCTCACGAATTCGCCAAATTAAATTGTACAGCACGTAAAATAGGAAGTATTGTAAAGGATGTTACAAAAAAAAAGACAGAGGGCCTCATGGATAAGAATAAAGTTAGAATAAAGTCATAACTTATTGCATCCAATGCGAAGGAAACCTTAGGTTTTGTTTAGAATGTTTCAATGCATTTCACAAAAAGCGCTAAGTACTAAGTACAATGTATTTCCTAGAAATATTCTGTTCTGTTTTTTAGCATAATAACAGATGAATTTTTTTACTTTCACTTTTTGTTATGGTTGTTCTTACATTTTTTAATAAAACTGTAGTTTATGACAATTTTTACGTACAAATAAACAGATGTTTCGATATTTTTAACATTTATTCAAAAAAAAACGCATAGTAACTTTGATAATCTTCCTACGAATATCCTGAAATCAGCGTTTAGTAGTGCAAGGCCAGGGCGGACACGTTACCATGCTAAAGTGGATGGAAGCTGGATGGAAGCGTATTCGCTTGGCCTGGCGAAACCAATAAAAATTTTTAAATCGGACTATACCCTCGAAGCTACTCGAAATATTTTTGCTATTTTTCTTGGCTGTCAATTAAATTATTAAAAGTAATGAAGTGTGCTCAAAAATGTAAAATATCTTCAGATGAAGAAATGCCCCAGCAAAAAGAGTCCCAAAATAAAGATATACAATTAGCATTTGTTATAATGCTAGAAGATTTCAAGATACTGCAGGATAAAGAAATGATACCTGCCATCAAGTCTGCAAAAGATACAACCCTTAAAGAGCCAATATTTATGCTCTGTATATTTTTCTTCTGCGTATTCCATCCATTTTCAAACAAAACTAACCGTAGTATTCTCAAGAAGCTGCTATTATACCAACTTCGCTAACGTTTAGCTACAATTTCTTCTTGAAATCGAAGTATCTGCTGTAAGAAGTCGCTACTTTAAATTGCAGTAAATACTTTAGTCATTTTCACGAGAGTGCTACTTAGTATAGTAACTTCCGGAAAAATTAAAAGTATCTAGTTTGAAATGTAGTTTTGAAGTACCTACTTTATAGAAAATGCTAATACTCCTAGTATTAGCATGTACTTCGTTTTTATTCATACCACTCAAATAACTTCTCGGAAAATTGCAAACAACAGTATTTACAGATAAAAACCAACTACAAAAATTGATAGCAGCAAAAAAGAAAAATTATTATCAAGCAGATAGTATAGCTAGAATTTCAAATTTATCAAATCTCAAGGACTTTTGGAAGACTTTATGGCAATTCAGGGACACTACAAAAGTTAAAAAATCCTCTTCTCTTGTTTGGGAGAATTTCTATACCGTTTACACATACCTAGGCAAGAAAATCATTGCTTTCTGCCTACTACAAAAATTTGTGAGTGATCTGGATATAGCTGCAGCCCAACATGAAACAGGAAAATCGTTTAATCCATAAAACCATTCATATTTACAACCAAAGAGTACTCAGTGTTTCACAACAAAAATTAAACTATTCACCTTTTCATTGTAATGTTGGTAATCCTCCAAAATTAAAAACTGCCGATCCTGAAATGTTATCACTAAACAACAACTTTACCAGTCGTATTATCAACTTTTCACAACACACTGAATTTACGATATTTGTTCAAAAATTGGAAAATGAATACTGTTCACAGTCACGATGGTATTATAATGATTATAATGAGTTTAGTCTATCATCGACCTTGCGTTGCACACACCTTTATGAGGATATTGCAAAAAGTTCCAATTTTTTAACCCGGACTATAGGTACAAAAATAATAGTGTTTATTTTTGAATTGATATTTATATTAGCTTGCAGCGAATGATAAAAATTATTGTTTAATAAAATTGTTTTATTCAATAAGAGAATAGTTAATTTTATGTAGATGTATATTATACTAAATTCTACTGTTAACACGAATTTTGATGGATGAATTTTATAATGTCCGTGTAGTCTATTATAATAATATATACAAATATGAAAATAATTACATAATTTATTTATATAATAATATTGAAAATATTACAAATAATGCTATGGCGTGCCGTTTTGGTATTTAATAACATCGTTTTGAAAACAAAAACAAAAATATCTCTCCTTTCAGAAATGTTTATTCCCTAATTATTCTGTTAATGAATTAAAATTATGTTTTTCATAATAATAATACAGGAATTTCCATTATGAAAAACGTAATATAAATTGCCGATTTAAAATTATGAAATACATAATAAAAATTCATGAATTAAAATTATGAAAAACATAATAGAAATTCAATTTCCATTATGTATTGAGGTTGCCTATAATAATCTAATACAAGTACCTGAAATCGCTAGTAAATGCATTACTGCAGAATAGGCAACCTCAATACATAATGTAAATTGAATTTCTATTATGTTTTTCATAATTTCAATTCATGAATTTCTATTATGTTTTTCATAATTTTAAATTGGTCATTTTTATTATGTTTTTCATAATGGAAATACGTGTATTATTATTATTGGAATCATAATTGAAATTCAAGTATTAAAATTATGAAAAACATTGTATTATACAAATTCAAGAATTAAGATTATTGAATAAATAATACAAAACCGATTTGTATTATGTTTTTAATAATTTTTTTTCTTTAATTTTCATTATGTTTTCAATAATTTCAATTGTTGAATTTCCATTATGCTTTTCTTAATAATAATACACGAATTTCCATTATGAAAAACATAATAGAAATTCAATTTCCATCATGTATTGAGGTTGCCTATCTTGCAGTAATGCATTTACGCATTTACTATCCAATTTCAGGTACTTGCATTAGAGTAGTATAGGCAACCTCCATTTAAATTCATGAATTTTCATTATGTATTTCATAATTTTAAATCGGCAATTTCTATTATGTTTTTCATAATAGAAATACCTGTATTATTATTATGAAAAACATAATTTTAATTCTTAAACAGAATAATTTCGAAATAAAAATGTTTGAAAGAAGAGATATATATTTGTTTCCTCTTTTAAAACGATGTTATTAAATACCAAAACGGCACGCCATATAATGCATTGCCGTTTTTCAACAAGCTAGGCAATTGTTTTTTAACAAAATTTTCTCGAACTTTCTTTTTCATTGTAAACTAAAAAAATTTTTAAATAATTATAACAAAAACTTTTCGCTGGGACCCTTCCTATACGCTTCCTATAGCAAGATCACGTCAATGTTTGAACATTTTTCTTAATTTGCTCATAATAATTTTCAGAAATTGACTGATTTTTCATTTTTTGTTATATTATTTTACTTATACTGTTTATATTCAACTTTTCTACACCAGCGCTAAAGCACCAGGCGTACAAATAGTACTTTTGTTTCAATACATAATATGTTACCGTGAAAGACCGAAATCTGGTGAATGCTGGGATACACCGGTGAATGTCAACGTTGCTTGGCGTATGTCCGAAATATAGTTGAAATTTCATTATTTCTAACTTACACCGGCGATTTTCAGGATGCACCCATGGTGTATGTTAAGAAGAATTTTTTTAAATAAAAACAAAAAAATCTAAAGGTCTTTATTTATTAAAATAATATGGAAAAAGGACTTTGTTGAACTCAAAACAAACAGTAGAACATAAAAATATAAAATGAAATATAAAAAATTAGAACAATATCCTATTTATTGCAACAAATTTTAAACTACCGTGGCACTTCGAATTGCACAAAAGTTCCTTGCTTTTAAAGCTGCATTTAGTCGTGGAACACTTCCTTTTGCAGTTACATCGTGTATAGCCTTGCCCTCCACTATTTGAATTAGCAGAAGATGCTTCTCTTAGCGACATTTCTTCTGTTGAAACTTCGTCCATGGAAAGTAACTTTTTTTTACAAATTACTAACTGATTACGGGTGAAAAGCTGCTTCAATGTACCATTTTTGTTAGCTAATCTATAAAAGTCTGAATCGTCTATTCCAACAACAACCGCTAACACATTTTGAGGGTCTGTACGAGCACGGTCGACATCAGGGACTTGAATTCTTACGGTATCACCAATTTGGGCAGGAGGAACCTTTTTTTTGAGGTTCGCAACATTTTTGTTGCTTGAAGTAGAAGATTCTCGAATTGGATAGATGAGACTTTCACTTGATGTAGATCCCTAGTAAATTATGAAATCAAACAATTTTATTTTGTTAAATCTACATTATATTCAACCTTAGTATTAAGGCACTGTATAAATTGAAAATTTCTCATCATACCTCCATTCGTTTAAAAAAGCTACTGTGTTAGCGAAACGCGTCACAACTTTAAGGTTAAATATAATGTAGATTTAGCAAAATAAAATTGTGTTGATTTCATAATTTATAAGATTCTCTTTTACAGCTACTCTTTTTAAAGAAATTAGCTCGTGTTGTTCAGTTAGTGCTTGAGATGAAGATGTGTTAGGTGGCGGATCAGTCAGTGCTTGAGATAAAGATGTGCTAAGTGGCGGATCAGTCAGTGCTTGAGATGAAGACGTGTCAGGTTGCGAGTCAGTCAGTGCTTGACATAAAGACGTGCCAGGGCTGGAACCGTCTAAAAACTTGTCGCGACCTGCAGTGTCCGAGTTCACCGGACCTCGGGTGACATTCCGTTCATAAAAACTAGCGATCGTTTTTAAGCGACGTCACCTGGATTTTATATTTTACATTGATATTTTGACAAGGAAATATAGAAAATACGTAGGTGACACCTTATGGGTATCAGAAATTAGAACTATTTGTCGCTCCAAAACAACCAAACTTGGTGAACGGAATGTGTATATCGACAAGATCGATTCAAGACTACTCGCTAGGTGAACAGAATGCCACCCCTCATTTGTGTTTGTAGACATTTACCGGTGAAAGTTCAAATGTATAATAGAATTAAGAAATGTCCGGACTTTCACCAAGGCATTTGACATTTGTCGACATCCACCGGCGAATGTTGACATTCACTACTTTCGGTCTTTCACGGTAACATATATATAATATTATTGAGTAAAGTTTTCAGTTCAAAACAGCATGCTACTGCCGCCAAACTAATCTTAAATGTGAGATAAACTCTCATGTTTCACAAAGGGTAGGTAGGATGACCTTGGTCCGCACTGTCTTGCTAAATAAGTAAATAAGACGTTACATTGTTTGAGCTTTTAATTAAGATAGTTTTTCGATTAAACTGAAGTTTAAAAATATACTCCAAGATTCGAGCACACAAAATGTATTTTTGAATTGCCATAATTAGATTTAAAAATAGTATCTATACATCCGTCATGTAATACAATATTACCAATAAAAGTAGTTGTATATTTATAGAATTTTTGAACCATGAAATTAATAACAAATGAGTATGTTTAGCTTTTAATAATCTGATAACAAAATGTTTATAGACAAAATATAATGAAACACATTAAAGAACTACAACTAAAGCCTATTTTCAAACTATTTTTACTAGATACCCAGCACATCCCTACATTAATCTGTAGATCCGTTAATTGAAAAATAAGGATTATATTCTTTCATCCATTTATCCATGTCCTTATTATAAGTTAATTATGTAATAATTGTTTACATTATTTTGCACTCAAAGTAAATTATAAAATAATAAACATTGATGTAGCAACATAAATATTTTATAATGTTTAATAAATACACTAACACATTTCCATTCGATAATATTTGGAAGGTTATTTTTCCAAGAAAATTGTAATACTCACATGGTGCTTTTCCTTTTAAACTTATCTCTATAAAACACGGTTTTTGAACGTCACTACGAGTACCTACCTCACGACGAAAATCTGATAACAGTTGTTAACGATCGACGAACAATTATTGCCACTGCTTTATTTGCCTTCCTTCGCAACAAACAGACACATGTTAAATTTAGTATCAAGAATAATACAACTAGAATTCCTAAGTGATAAGAACTGTAATCAAAATTACTATTTAAATTATAACATCCTAACATTTCTAGACTAAAGTTACATTATGTGAATTATTGTTTTTTTTTAATAAATATTTTGAATTGGCCTTCAGAATACAAACATATACGAGGGGTGTGTGAAATGTGTTTAGATTATTAGTTTGAAAACTTTATTTTCGTAAGTTAATAATACTGGAAGTTTTGAAGATATTGGCATGCTCTTTCCGAATTTCTACTTCGCCATTTTTAGTGACCTACAGGAGACAGCTTCTTTTATAAAAAATTGATAGGGATATCGAACTTATTATTTTCAATGTATATTTAGCCTTTAAGCAGTAAAATCAACTATTCTGAAAATTAGAGAAGAAAAATTCAATCTTACAGGTTATCTTTTGCTTTCTGTTACAGACAATACCTAGTTTTGTTAAACAAATGATTCTAGGATGAAATTATTTATTTTGAAGTGTATTAAAATGAAAAGCTGCTAAAATTTATTTTGTAAATCATTTTTTTCAAACTTCTTGCCTATTCAGTAATACAATAATTCATAGATCGTATAACACAGAAAAAACCTTTATGTTGGGCAGAAGAAATAGCTGTAGA
>CAJUYI010001414.1:0-34415 GCA_910591695.1 Galerucella pusilla
AACAAGAATCGCAGCAGTGTGAGGCGAGCACCGGCCACGGCGTGACACTAGCCCAGGCGCCTCCACCGCGTTCAGTTTTAACTCTCGTACACTACATTCACCCAAAAACTCACACACCTACGCCTACTACGAAACAAACGCCTCGACGACTACGACGCCTCAAACACCTGAGAGTGTGCCCCACCCCCACTTAACCGTCGCGACGCCTAGCACTTTGGCGGTACATACACACATATCCAACTCTTTCAGTTACAACAGTCGATCATCGACAAGCCAACCGCAATCTTACTTTACGTGAACCGCGGAACTTAACCTAATTGTTGTCCGCTCTTCAGTTGTTTTTTTTTGTTTCCTACTTCTTCTTTTTCGGTCTCATCAGCTGTGCGTACGCGCGTGTGCATGTGAACTACTCTGGGACTCTGTGACAGTAGTTCATTCAGGTGCATTTTTAAGGTTTTTTTTTCCAGTTTCTGTTTTGTTTGTTTTCATTATTATTTAATCGGATTGTTACTGATGGGTCACTGGAAGCAGGAAATATCGATCTGAAGGTTAGTTTGATTATTTAAAATGGTTTGTCGCATGATTTTTAGGCGCTTGTTTTGTTGTGGTTTCACTTTCGATATTATTTTCTTTGCTTACGACTTCATTAAAATCCCTATTAACTTTTTCAAACCATCAATTATCTTTAGAATCGCTTTAAGAAAGCGTTTGTCTGCAGACAGACCAAAAATTGTAACTTATGATCATATTACTGCATTGCGTGTTTTGCTTTTTTTACTTTATATGTAATAATATTCGATTTTTCTAACTTTTGACTCTGTCGACCCAAAATTAATCTTTCATCCAACATTATCGGTAGGATGTATGTATGTAGTAGCTCCTTTTTAGGATATATGCAGGCTTCAACTTAAGTAAATTTAATGTTCCTCTTCTATCCAGTAATGTCCCAGGTGCTGTGCTCTAGGATTCTGGAGTGCTGTGTAGTTGGGCAGTATGTGGATACTAAGCAGCTCTTCTGGTATGCCAGTCTAATTAGTAACTAGATCTTCTCCTGCTTCACTTGGTAACACCTATTTCTTACTTATAACAGTTTTATACCACTTATAACTTCTGAAGCAAGGGTCTAATTCGAATAATTCAAACAGGCATTCACAAGTATGTTATAGCTCGACGTATAGCTTTTCGGACTTTTTTGTATGAAATGATGGATGTTATAAACTTCAAAGTACTCAGAGAAGGTTTCTCATTATCAAAAATCAAAGAAAAACTGAAAGTTACCAAACCTATTGTCATATGTGTATAACTGTGGCAGTAAAAGATTAAGATGAAATAAGTGATGTCTTCTTTCGGAGGATTAGGTAATATTTTTCTGAAATTTGTATGCTGGAAGACGGTGAAATGTAGATTTTATTCAGCGCACGTATTTGTGTTACAAACAAGTCAGCTAAGAAGAAGTCAGTTGTGGGAAATAATAAAATTGGAACACTTTCAGATTTATTCTAAAAGTTTTGTATGATTTAGGACATCTAAGGGGAAATGTCAAATATGGAATTAATCTAATTGTGTCATAATGATTTTCGGAAATAAATTAAAGTAGAGTTTAAACAGCAAATAAATAAAATAAGAAATAACATAAAATAATATCAGAAATAAGAGCAGACAACATAGGTTTATAGAGATCACTAGAATAAAATAAGGAATAAGAATGAACCAATTAAATCGCAGATTTTTTGACAATGACTTTTGTGTTTTGTGCAAGTTTAGAAAATTTCGTTTTAAGTAAGTACAGCCTCGCTATTAAGTTGTTATTTCATTTATATTTTTCCAAATTTTCAATTTCCTTTAAGAATCATTATAGAAAATTTATAAAGTTTTATTGATGTGAAAAATAAAAAGTGATTGGTGATAAAAACTATACAAACTAATGACAAAATCAAAAATTTTCATTAGATTTTAGGTTAAAAAATAGAACTTGTCAAAAGTGTAAATACGGAAAAGATTGGGGAGTGGATTTGGGTCATGCGCAATATCATTTTTCAAATAAAATAACCGAAATAGATAAAAGTTGGCCACCTCTTATTCTTATTCCTTATTTTAGCTTATTTCCTGTATAAATGCTGTCATTGAAATGCATCAAGTGAACATTCTTATTTTATTTTATTTTAGTTATTTTATTTTAGTTGCTGTATAAACTCTGCTTTACTGATTGTGTACCTATATTTTTCTAGATCTCTAGATAAACTAAGAGCTTGACACTTAATGCTTTTATATTCAAATATCTAAATTATAATATTTATTCTAAAGATCTAGCCATTGGGGCCAGTGTTACTGAAATCAATCTACCATCTTCTTTGGAACTGTTTCACCCAACTATACCATTTCAATGAAAAATAATAATAACCGATTAAAAATTCTGGTCGATCTTTTCCTAGTCGTATTTCCTTTATAATTTAATTACCACAGCTACAAATAATACGTCTTGGAAAACACTTTCTTTAATATTTTCTAATTAATTATTACGTTACAATCTTTTAATACTGTTTTAAACGGAAGTTGTTTCATTTTGATTATTCGCCGAGTTTAATCCTTTGATAATATTTAATGTAGGAAGGTAGACTCAACGTTTTCCATAACTTTATCTGTGGTTATTGAAATTTCTAAACAAAAAAAAGGTTTTATAAACAATACACATATAAATTATTTTGTAGGTGGAGAATTTTTAACTATTTTGTCCACTCAGATATCTGTTTTGGCCGCCTGAATTTTGATTACATTCTTCAACCTGACTCTTTTTACGTAGCCTTTCAGCCACCGGAGTACTTTTCTTGCTTATTGCTCAGAGTGCCCAGTTAGCATGTTTACCACGGCTTTGACAGTTTTCCTATACATTTGTATGTCCTAGTGAGATCTCTCTAGCCATTCTAAAGGAGATTTCTGTACTACTCTCTGTTTTCTGGCCAAGTTTAATATTAATTTTGTGACACTGCAGAAGGATCATTATCCAGGATATCGTAAACATATTCCAGCTATCATTTGACTCGAACCAATTATATAATTCTGCCATTTCCCATCTTCTGTTTAATTGTCATTCTCTATTTCCAATTTGTATTATTCCAAACTTCGTATTCTTCCTAAAAATAAAACTTTTATACTCTTGTAATATTGGTGGCTCTTGAATTTATTTAACTATCCTGTTAGCTGCAGCTTGTCATTAACCTTTGTTAAATTAGTTCATGCTTACCAGCTTTTACTGAAATTACCGAATAAAAAAAGATGTAATCTTATTAAATTCATATTTTTGTTGGTGATGATCTTAAGGGTCGCTACATAAACTTGACGTTACCGCTGTCGTTATTATTGCAGTTCACTGTTCTTTTTCGCTACCGACACGGTATTCAGTCTATTGTATTTCACGTCGTACTATAAAACTTTTTAATTTGGAATTGTTATAGCTCTGCTGGTATCTCTAGCGTATAACCTTGCCGTAGTAGTTTCTCAGAGAGTAAATCAAACTATCTCTAGTTTTCTCTGTTATCTCCCACTTGGTTTAATTTAGTACGGTGGCCAACTGCGATATTCTGCCTCAACTTGATACGAACAAAAGCTATCTTAACGACTCTGATTGCGTATGCTGCTGCTTATTTTTTGCCTGCAAATAACCTAGCTCCGAAAACAACCTCTGCAGTTCGAACTCAACTCTGAACTCACCCCAGTTACCTATATTGAGTCTGATGGCATATATTTTTGCAAATTATTTACTCAAAAGATCTCCACTGCATGTTTTGTTGCTAATTAGTTGCTCAAACTAGCCCCACGGCATGTTTTGTTGCTAATTATTTGCTTAAACTACCTCCATGGCATGTTCTCTTGCTAATTATATGCTCAAACGATCTTCACGGCATGGTTTGTTGTAATTAGTCGCTCAAAATAGTTCGACGGCTGATTTGTTGCTAATCACTCACTCAAAATAGCTCCAAAGCATGTTTTCCTGCTAATTATTTGCTCAAAGAATCTCCACGGCATGTTTTGTTGCTACTTATTTCCTCAAACTAGCTCCATAGCAAGTTTTCTTGCTAATTATTTGCTTAAACGATCTTCACGGCATGTTTTGTTGCTAATTATTTGCTCAAACTATCCCCCACGGCTTGTTTTGTTGCTACTTGTTTTCTCAAACTAGCTCCATAGCAAGTTCTTTTGCTAATTGTTTGCTTAAACGATCTCCACGGCATGTATTGTTGCTAATTAGTCACTCAAACTAGTTACACGGCGTGTTTTGTTGCTAATTACTTGCAAAATTTAGCACCACGCCACGTTTTCTTGCTAATTATTTTCTCAAACGATCTTCGCGGCTTGTTTTGTAGCTAATTAGTTGCTTACAACAGATCCATGATAGGTTATGTTGCTAATTAGTTGTCCAAACTAGATCTTCGGTATACATTGTTGCTAATTAGTTGTCCAAACTAGATCTTCGGTATATATTGTTGCTAATTAGTTGCTAAAACGAGCTCCACGGCTTATTTTGTCGCATTGCCACTAGGATTCAGTGCAAAAGATAAGACAAAGGAATTTATCTTGAAGGCCTAAGTTTTTACAGCTCAGCGGGGATTGAGGTTAACTCCAACGATCCTCAGCTACCTTCTTGGGATGGTTCTGCTCACTTGCAATATAATATTTTTACAAATTAAAATAGGAAAACACATTTTATTCTATGAACTCCGTATACTTCCATATATAGTATTGAAATTACTCCACTAGCCACACAATAATACAAATTTCAGTTCAAAGTACAAACAAAAACTCAACTAAAGGTTGTTTATCCTTTGAACAAATAAACATACAGTGCCTATCTACATATTTTCATTATAATATTTAAATTGCTTGGAAAACAATAAAAAAACATTATTTTTAGTAGGATTGCGTCATGGCGTATGTTAATTATTGTACTTTTTGATAGCTGGTTGGGTAGATAAGAAACACTAAACCATCAGGTGTTCATGTTAATGATACCTGCGGATATATACGGCAAATTGAAAATTTTCATTCGTTTTTATAGAGCCCACAATGTGAACCACATTTTTAATATGCTTAATATCCTCCGTAGGATAATGAATTTTTATATTTTACGTAAAAAATTTCATACAGTATGCTCCGTTGAGAAAGAAGTACCTGAATTTTAAAAGAATTCGGTTAACTGTCAAATTCAACAATTTAAAGAGCTCTGCTGATCTGCAAACTAAATCTTTTTGTTGTGTTCTCACTAAAAATGAATTTTTCCTACGATCACTACCCAAAGTAGACTTTTGCACACTCAAATCTAACCGCAAAGTTGATGTTTTCCGCGATCTGTCATAATTGACATTATTTACGCTCTAGAGCGTACTTTTCCTCTCGCCTGTTTTCATTTACAATAAACTAAAGAAAGGTAGTAAATAATAGATATATTAAAACAAAATGTAGAGCAGTCCGAATATTTTAGTTGAAATATTAATATTTGAAGATATTTCGAACGAAATTAATAAATATTCCTATATAATTTGACTGACATCTACAATTTATACAAGTTACTGGATTTACAACGCTGCAGGTTACGCTACCAACAAATAGATGGAGGTGTATATTTTATATGTTTAATTTTATTGAAATTATAAAATAATTTAAACCTCATACATTGATATTATTTTGATTCAATACTACAGTGAAGGATTTATTTCTTAGTTCAAGATAAAAATTAATATTTACAACTTATTACAAATATAACGTTGTTAAGATTGACAATTTTCTTGATCGTTTTTGCAGATTCCTATTTTCATAGTATTGATTTATACGGACAAGTTTACGTAGTAGAAATATAACAGTCAGAAGGTAGGCAATGCATTATACACCTAGATGCAACAGTGATTGCATATTTAAGTACCTACCTACTATTTTGTGAAAATAGTAGACTATGGAATTAATGAAACGTCATTATTTCATTTTTAGTTTATAAAAAAGTTGTCTGTTTATAAATAGCTATTTGAAAAATGGATAGTGACAGTGAATTTTCAAGCACACCTCCAGATATAGCAGATTTTGCTAAAAATATTACTCCTAATCTTCTGCCAACTAAATCCAGAGGTAAATACGAAAAACAATACAATATTTTCATGGATTGGTGCCGCTCAAAGAAAATTAAAAAAAAAAACTGTACATTCAACTTTAATATTGTAGGCAATAAATAAAAATAATAAGTAATTGTTACATGTTTTCAACATCACATTCTAATAAAGTGTACTTTTCATGTTTTTTTAATTATTTGTTTAAAAATAAGGTTATCGTAGAAAAAATCTTGTGTGCAATTCGAGCAGAAAGTGCGTTGCCGCTTTCGGCAGATTGCACGCGCTCCACTACGCGTCGCGCGGGCAACTCTCTGCCTCAAGCGGCAAAGTATCACTTTCCGCTCTTAATACACAAATAGCTATTTTCGCCTACCTTACCATAAAACCTATCATAAGAACACCAATAATAGAGCGGAAAGTATTGGCCAGCAGCCCAAGGGTGGAAAATTTATAACGCGACGATTTTTGAAATTTTCACCATCTTTCACTGGATAACTTTGACGTTTCCACTGAACTTTAGTGTATGTCAAAGTTTTTATTATATTTTCCTATTTTTTGGTTTATTCGGTAGACGTATCATCAACTGACATGTATTTAGTAGTTATTTGGAACTCCAAGAAACTATTTTGTAAAATTTTCACCATGTGAATTATTCTTTATTTTCAGATCGAATTTTTCCAACGCACCATCCCCAAGGAGCACCCACACATTAAACCGTGGAGTCTGCTTTTTTAAACAGGAAGAGAGGTAGGCATCCTCTGGGAGACAATACGTCCCCCCCGCCTGCCGCTACTCCACCACCTCAATTGAAAAAGACTCGACACGACGATCCTGCATCTCAGGCCGCTGTCGACATAGATATTATGGAAGCACCTCTGGGTGTATCTCACAGTCAAAGTATGGATTCCGTCAACACTAATAACGGCGAAGAAGAGGTGAGTTTTTATATTTTCAATTTCGTCGTTAAAGAATGACTTCCAGCAGTGATTTCTGGAAGGTGGTAATTGAAACCAAGTGTGATAAGCTACAAGTTTTCTGTCTAAGTGCTTTGGAATGAACCAATCTTGGTAAACTATGCCATAAGTCTAAAAATCTCCTTGCAGTTTGTTTGGCCAAAGGTACTGTCTAATTATATCCTTTTATATGAGTGGATTTTGGTTTACATCGAAATTGGGAAGGCTGGTGGTAAATAACAAGAAGGCAAAATATGATTGAAAACGATCGATGATAATAGAGAAATTTAACTAGACTTCCAGTTGTCTGATTAGGTTGTACTTCTCTCAAGACTTGTTGGAATAACAAAAAGTTTTTGAGTGAGTATAAAATTGAGTCTTGGAACTTAATTAAATGATGCAAATGGAAAATTGATCGAGCATGTAATATTAAATGGGGAGATCGGCTTAGTTAAAAGTTTTAATGTAGGTACAACGGGAAGATTCCGGTAGAGGCTTTGAGCCTGAGGCGAATAAATTTTAGAGATCGCTTGGTTTTTGTTTCCTCTTCGCTTTTTCGTATTTTTCCAAAGTCTGAAGGGAAAATCCTTTAAAAGGGCTGGATAATGTAGCTGGATTCTAGAATATTGATAAAACATTATTTTCGTGAATATATTTTTAGATAAAAACAATTTATTATGCTCGTTGTAATTGAGGAGATAGTAACTGTTATTTTGACACTAGTTTTTTTTATAACATCAGTCTTTTACCTTCGAAGATTCTCATGAAATATTGAACTATAATTTGAGTCACAAAAACGCACCAGTGTCTAACAACTCAAGATACATCAATTCTGTGTTTTCCTTCAACAAATTGATATGTTCACTACAAAATAATTGTTTGTTTATTTGTACTAACGTCAATTCCGATGAATTGAGTCACTCGATATTCCGATTTGCATTAAAATATTCAAAACAACGCATTCATATTTATATTAAATTTAACGTCAACAAAATAGATTGAATGTCACAAGGCTATAGAATGCATGTCGAACTCAGAAATTGTTATGTAACGATTACATTTTAAATCTAGAAGGACACATTCAGTTTACTTGAATAGCGCACAAAAATGGATCGCAATCATTTGTACGGTACTCGGTATGTGGTAGGTACGTGGTAGGAAAGAGTAGAGTTACACCTACATAAGTACTATTGTCGGTACCTAATTCAGATGAAATTTATTATATTTTCTGTATATGCTGGAGCTGGATAACGTTGCGCTCTAATTTACCCACAAAGGATTGTAAAGCTTGTTATATTTTATTCATTTTCGAAATTACCTTAAAGTAAACAGTTTGAATCACTACACAATACAAAATACAATGAAGAACATGATATATCAATCAACTATAGCGATAGTTATACAGGGTATCAAGTAGTTCAATTCAAAAATTCTGGAGCGGTTAGATGAAGTGAAAATACTGTTAGAAGTTTGTTAATATGGTTGAAATAATACCCTTTTTGGTGTGTGTCATCGATTGTTAATCTCTTTCTATCACATTACGTAGGAAGAAATGGAAAAAAGGCAGGTCTGTGGTTAATACTATCAAAATATCACAATAATGAACCGTTTGAATTAGGCATTCCAATGACCTGTCAAAACAAATTCAATATGGCGGCTGGGGGCAAATAGTTTGTTGGTGTTATATTATTGTGCTGTTGAAAAGTTTATTTAAATTTTGTGGGATTGTTGTTTTTGTGCCTTTTTATATTATTTAGGACTTATAGTGGTATTATTACATTTTAAAACGAAAAAATGCCAACTACGTGCCTTGTGGTTGGTTGTGGAAGTCGTTCCAACAGGGATGCTGTAAAATTTTTTTCAGTGCCAGCGGTTTCAAGCCACAGATTTGTTAGCTTCATTTGATATCTGTAAACAAATATTTCACTTCACATCTAGGAAACATACAAATTGGATTTTCAGCTTACCTCTTGCCAATATCAGGATTTTGCAACAATAATGTCTTTAAATAATCACTCTGCATCTTAAAAAGTCTATCAACAATCACAAATTCACACAACTTTGGAGATAATGAAGCTTAAACAATTTATTCACCACGTACTAAATGCTTGCTTATGACACTTAAGACAGTTGTTTGCCCGCAGACGCCATATTGGGTCACGTGATTTGGAATGCCTAATGTTTTACAAACGTTAACCCTAATCTTTGACTTACAAAAATTTGATTGTTTGATGTATAGATTACGCGCCAGCGCAACCTATCAATCCGGAGCTCAAAATACTATGAAGACGTTACTTTCGTAGCGGCAATGTGTCTTACGTCTTTTTCTAATGTCACACTGCTTACGGTCAATTATCATTTATTTGAAGTGAATATTAATCTTATTGTTATATTTATCTAAATAATACAAAAATATGCCTAGATACACCAAAAAACATCAGCATTTTGAAAGTTCTGAAATATTTCCAGTTAGAAAAAGATGCTGCTAATTATTGATTTCATAGCCTTTTCGAATTTGGCTGAATACGATCCTGATGATTTTATTTATCAAATTTAAGGTTAGCTATATGTCAAAATAGCAAAAAAAATAAACGACATGCCGAAAACCCGGATATACGTCACAATCGATGACGCACGCCAAGAAGGGTATTATTTCAACTATACTAGCCTTCGTATCGAAGTTATCTGATGTTTAGAAATAAAAACTCAGAGATTGAGTAAATTCATGTAACTACACTGTGTTTGACGGTATAATTGAATTTATATCACGCGCAAAAATGCAGGGAAGGATTGTGCTCAGTGGTTAAAAATCCATAAATTTTACAGGGAATCGTGTAGAGAATCGCCATACTTTGCAGCTTTAATTGTTGTTAATTGTTATTAATTATTGGTAATTGGGTAGTTTTAATACTGCTATGAAGGATTTTCAATGATTAATGACAGTTTACTTCAAAATCTGTGTGTTTAGAGCAACGAGGTAAAAAAGAAAGGAGAGAACATAACAGTATAAAGAATCATCGACCAAAGTGGCTTCTGAATATGGCCGACTTCCGTAAACAAACCAGAGGCATACATCAAATTATTCATCGAAAGTTGGTTAAATCAGTACCACTCTCAACTTCCCTCCTTTTTCTTTTACCTTGTTGGTTTAGGGAGTAAAAATTACGGATTGTTAACCAATGATCACATTCCACCCCTGTGCGTGATGTAATAGCTATTTGTATTACTAGGGAGGAAAGTGCCACTTTTCCTCCCGCAGGATGTAGTTTACTGCCCGACGCGAAGCGGAGGGTAGTAAACATCCAATGGAGGAAAAGGCACTTTACTCCCATGTGATACATATGATTTTTCCTCCTACCCACCTTTTTTTGAAAATTTATTTACGACACAAATAGGTAACGAATATAATTAAGAACACAAGAATTACTTATTAAACAAATTTATCAATATATGTTATACAATTACGTACATAGTATTGTCTAACTATATTTTAGAATTGTTTATGTTAATATTAAATGTGCAGTTTTGAGCAGCACTTATATGAACACCATTGGAAGAATATAGGGTTTGAACAGGAGCTTTAGTATTTGAAATATTTTCGCTTAGCACACTGTAAGGGTAGTAACTTCTAGAAGTGCTTGGCTGATTTTGATCAAGTTCAGGTTCTACATTATTTCCCATAATTTGATCAGAAATGTTTCTTTTTTCTGTGTAAGATTGTTCTACATAACCTTCTGCGATATTGGTTGATTTCCAGCCGCCATGCTGTTTTAGAGCTAAAATATCCCCACCAGCGTTTACTAACAGAGTTGCTGAAGTTCTTCTGAAACTGTGCCCTGTGTAATGTTTGCCATTTGGTAGATTGAAATATTCTGCAATTTTTTGTGGTATTTTGGATATACTATTTTTGCCAACCACATGATTTATACATTTGCCAGCTTTAAAGCATATCAACAATCGTTTATGCTCAATTTTAGGACGTAGACAGATATACTTTTTAACGATTCGGACAAAATTTGGGCCGTTACCTGTTGTAGTATTGATAACGAAAGTTCGTTGTTCATACGTTTTTGAAGTGTGGATATTTATGACTAAATGATTGTCTTTCTCTTCAATATCATCCATAGTCATTTTAATAAGCTCATCACATCGACATGCTCCAGAAATTCCAATAACAAGGACTACCTATGAATATTTTATATCAAAAATTAAATTATTTGCATTGGATTTCATTTCTTACCTTCATTAATAAAAAAACATCATCGGGGGCTTCCATTAAGAATGTATTTATTTCTTCTCTTGTAAAAGTTTTAGCTTTATTTGGTTAGTATCCGGCATTTTGACGTTTTAGAAATGCAATCAACTTTGGATATTTAATATCGACATTGTCCTTCATTTGTATCATTGTGCGTAGCATTGAATATTTAGACCAAAGTATCGAAGATTTTAATGATTTTCCTTGTAGTGAAAAATATGCCAGTAAAACATTCTCTGAATATTTATGTATCTTGTTGTCTTCAGCCCATTGCTTATATTGTGCATATTGTTTTTCATACCTGTCTTTAGATTTTTGTGGTAGTAAGGTTAATGACGCTATGTTAGCTTGTTCCTTAATATTAGGTGGTGTATTTGGCAATTCAAAATCACTTGAATCGCTCTCCATTTTTCAAAAATTCAACTAAGTTTGATGAATGTAGCGACTTTGCACCTCAAAAGTCAATCGCCGTGTTTACTGTCAGTGAGCCACAGCATATTATGCTTTTCTTATTCTGAACTCAAAAAACGTATATCTAAGATTCCTGAAGTTGAAATTTGTATTGAAGAACTACGTTGAAGTAACATTAATGTTCGATTTTTACCAAAAAACAGGATATACAGGATGTCCTAGAAATTATGGAAACAATATGAATATAATGAATTCACAAGTTTCATCGTTTACAACTTACTTGAAATGAGGGGGAGGAAAAGTATGAGTTTCCTCCCTGATTTGGGGGAGAAAAGTGTGTACTTTCTATAGGGGTAGGAGGAAAATATGTTTTTGACATTAAATTCCTGGACAACCTGTATATGGAACTTCGCTTATACTCGTTAGTTAGGGCGCGCTTCTTGATTTTACAGTTGGCTCACTCTTTGGTGTAATATAGTGGTGACAGTCAGTTTTACGCCTTTTTGTTAATATTATTGTATATTTGGTTGCCTATAGGTACCAAAATCGTTTATTAATAGAGGTTATTAATTAAGACACGGTCGACAGAAAATAACTATCAACTAATAATGTTTATTAAAATAAAAGTAATGTTTACAGTTACAGTCTTATGTTTATGTGATTCATTACATCAATTACATTTTTATTTTCATGTGAAAATGTAACCTCATAACTAATTGCTTAGCCGCTGTACCAATTTAGATATTAATGAGAATGACCACAGGAAACTGTGTATATTTACGAACTGTGTCCTAATTAATTAAACTGTAGACTTTAATACAGTAGAACCGGTCGTTGTGTGTAATTTTTAATGAACGGCGCCCCGTCTGGTGATACATATACAAAGATAACAAGTCATTAGTAACCTTTACAGTTATTACTATTAAAAGTTTACCTTATTTCTGGAAAATAATTTCTGTTTACTGCAATCGACTGAAGTGTTTATTAATGAACTGTGATGTTGAATAGACCGAAGTAAATTTGAAAAAAAAACCGTGACTTTATTTAAGAGAATGTGGTGAAAACTGTAGGGAAGCTTTTGGATAAGTCTCTCCGAAGTTAGTAGAAAGATATGTTGCGGTGTGGAAAAATGGAGTGCATAAGTTTGGTCAAAGTCCTCCAAGAAAGCCATTGATTTGAATTAAATAAAAGGTTAATAGATTCGACAGCTCTATTCCAAAAGATCCTAAAGTCCATTTTCCACTGTGCGAGTTGACGCTGCAACTAGAAAAAGTTGCAAGCGTTTTTTTTCGTTGTCGCGTCGGTCGCATGAATTAGAACCTGCTCTATTTCCGAGCGAGAAGTCGCTGCGAATTGGTAACTTTTCTGGTGGATTTTGTCGCACCAACCCAAAATTTCTATTGATTGCTCTGCTCTGACATTGCTGTCACTGTCAATCAAGTTTGCAACACGTTACGTTTCCCCTATGCCTGGATGAGTTGCAGCAACTAACTATGGAAAATGGACTTAATGTTCATGTGTGACGCGTATGGTATCGATGATTGGTATTCGAATCAAAATATCGATTGTTACTACAAAAATACAACTGCAGCGACATGAATACGTCCACCCAGGGCTCTTGTTTGCTAAAGACGACTGTACCTGATGACTCCAACATTCATTAACACCAAACACAGAACTAGAAGTACTACATGTTTGTGATAAAAAACAAGAACTAGATTTCCTTTAATAATTAGGTACGTTCTTTTATTCACCGGTGGATCCACCAATCGACCAACTGCGTTATTACATTCATTGGTGGATTGTAGATTGAACAAATGACGTAATCATCTATTACTGTTGCATCAACCAAAATTGCAAACCACTTCACCGTTGTATCGAGGTGGTGGATAAATTTGGTATTTTACATAATGACAGCTTAACCTCAAAAAACTAACGATTTCTTGGAGCGGTCAAAGAAATGGACGAATTAAAAGAGATAAATTTAAAATGTGGTAACAAGCGCTATTAACTGCATCAGAAATTGAACAAATTTCAAGTGGAACTATCAGATGAACTGCTACTCCGAGATCTAGAGGCTAAAATAACTTTAACACTTTTCAAAGTATCTTCACTCATTTCGTTAATTTTTGCTAATAACAACAATCAACTTAGAAATAGATTATCAGTAATCAGATTGGGTCAGATGACTTAAACAACAACAGCTGGGTTTTTTTATTTGCCACTGATGACTCTAGCATGTCGTTCCAGCAGAGACTGACGTCATTCAACCAATGGTGAATAAATAATGTAAAAAAACGTGCCTATAATAAATTAGAGAACACAATATGAAGTTGTCAATGAGCAGATGAATATTGGGAGCTCTCCTATATTAAATTGTCTTCTTAAGTAACTATTGTAAAGATCAGCATATATAGTTTTCCTTAGTTTTATAAATTATTGCACAGTTAAGCAGGGCCGGAGCTTGAATTGGAAAGGCCCCGGTGCAAAAGACAATTTGGGGTCCCATATTAAAATCAATTGTCATGATAATATCGTATAAATATTGAGTAAGAACGACATTTTTCTGTTAATGACGATATTTATTGTTCACAACTTGTAGAAACAGTTATTATAATCTGCAGGCAATATCCTACATGTAGAATGTTTGTAAATGATCTTATGACATTTTGTTACAAATGCTGAAACTTAAAACCAAAAACACTTTTTTCTAGATTTTCTAGAAGAAAATTTGTTTATTACCTTATTAAAGTCAATCTTGCGCGCTCTTTGATTTTCAATCGACAGTAGCGCTAAATTACTAAGTCTATTTTGTCCCCTCAAGGTACGCAGTAGTTTTTGATTAACTTTAATTTAGAGAAAGTCCGTTCAGCTTTCGCAGTAGTGATAGGGACAGTTAGAAACATCAGAAGTGCTGTGCACACATCTGGATAACTGGACGACAATGACGCATTTTGAATTATCAAGAAACGGGATAGCTCTTTGACATCTTTCTTTGAATTGATTGCGTTTGAAAATGTTGATCGTACAGAAAGCAACTGAGAGGAAAAGGAAGGTGACACATCATTCGAAAAGGTTTTGGAAAACAAATCAGCTTCTTGCTCCATTCGCTCTTGGATGAATTTGTAAGATACTGAGGTTGCAGGATTTTATAAGTTTTCAGAACATTTTTCATTTCAACAAACCTAGATTTAAGTTGCGATAATATCGTATCTATCATCGGGTAGAAAACATTAACTCGAAGGCGTTGTTGAGGATCATTCAATCTCTCATCTTGCGACAACTCATCAAAGTGAGACTTTACCTCACGTGATCTTTTGTCTAGAAACTTTTTTTCAATTTTCCACTTACCGCAAATTTCTGACACATTCATCAGTAATGAATTGAAATTTTCTCTCAAGCTCTGAATTCTCTGTAATGCATTTTGAAGCTGATCATGTGCAAAAAAAGATCGATTTTTTCTGACTGCAATTATTCTGACGGTAAGTTCATTATTTGTGAAATTCCATCTTGAAGAACGAGGAGGAAGACAACATCAAAAGTTTCAATTTTTTTTGAATCCCAACGCCATGTTTCTTTCTTTTTAACATTAAGTCAAACTAGCAAACTCTGAGTCAACTAATATGTTTTTATTCTCTGCCAGGGGGCCCCTAAGGTCGGATCTACAATGCCCCATTGTAGATCCGGCCCTGCAGTTAAGCTGATATTAAATGAGAGCGGATATCCAGAATTTCTCATTGGCTAATAATACATAACCTCTAATATTTATAGTTTTATGTCTTCCTTTTTTTTTTTTCTATTCATATTAAGTCAATCACAAGATAATTAGTTTCATTTATAAGAGCGTTCAAAAAATTTATTTTGTTAGTGTGTGAAATGAAATTTCTCACAAACGCTTCAATGATATTGCGAGTAATGTTTTCGCTTCCACTATAGTTAATTTTAAACTCGACAACAAATTGGTCGATACGCAGGCGACAATCCCGAAATACAGGATATCATAAATTTACACGGTATATGATTAAACTAGCAACGTTTCCACTGAAATAACTGATTATGTAGTTTTTTATAATTCACTGTAGCATTGTTGAGTTGAGATTAATTAGTACACAGTAAAAATGGATCTGCCGCAACTCTGCGAGTTATGAATAATTGCACGCGTTCTGGCCGAATTATTTTTACGAACTTTTTTCCGTGAGAATTCGTTTTTACGGAAGGACTCATCAGGTTATAAGTAGAAAATGCTGCTATTGGAAAATTGGTCATCATAGCGCTGACCTCTGAGATGATTTTTCCAATTCAGAAACAGGTGGTAGTCACTGAGCGCTAGATCTGGCCTGTATCGAGGACGATCAAGACATTGTGTCCAATTATCTGCGTGGGGAAGGGCAAAAGTAATTGATGATTTTATAGTACATTTCACAATATTTCGTTGAATCAATATCTGGCCTCAGAGATTTGATGATAAAAGTTTATCAATCCCAAATCTTATCTTACGTTCACGTACTAATCAGAAAGTGGTTGTTGGAACAAACCTATTATTTCAAAACTATATTTCGTAATACTTCTCCTTCTATCACTGTTTTTTGCGAATATGTACATCTATTAACGATTTAATTAAAATGTACTCACAAAAAATATCTTCAAACATGTATTTTAACTATAATTTGCGTTTCCGCGTCTAAAATCAGATAGATTTTCCATGACGTTGAATGAGATTCTATTCCAACAACATATAGTTACACACAAATTCTGCTTTCGAAATAATTCAGTTTCAAAAGCATCAATTACCTACGTTAAAGTGGCAGGTACAGAGATGATACAATATTGTTAATTAAATATTAAATATATATGTATCTTTTTTTCTACAAACAATAATTAGAGCAAAGATACAATAATATTTTTTGAAACTCGTACGGTAGGTAGATTCTAACCAGGTTAATTACGTATGTACAGTTGGTCTTGTTTACTTAATTATACTATATTTTTTAATTAAGTAATAACGTTTGCAATGGTCCCGAGTATTCTCGATAGGATTGAGGTCGGGCGATGGAAGGGGACAGTGCCAAATGCGGCATACTAAGGAAGTCATAAGTGTTGAAGCCATCGAGTGATAAATAAGAGAGATGTTAAACGTGCAGTGTTTTGTGGTACAAAGTTACCACTAGCGCCAACCTTGGCTACTGGTACAAACTAGCACCTAAGACGCGCGCTTTTCGAATTTTGAAGCGTTCAACATACACATAATATTGTACAATATTTGCAGTTGGATGATTTTGCACTTTAATATTTGTTTTTTGGTCTTTCAAGTCAAGTTTTCGAAGACTAAGGTAATCCTTCGTTCTTGTCTGCAAAAAAAAACGATAAAATGACAAATAATGTTTCCATTACGAAAGCCCAACCTCAAACGGTTAGGGTTAAAAATCTACTTTTTTAACTTACCTATGATAAGTGATGATAAATGCTGTGATAATAGTAGGTACCAATGATAAAGATAATTAATTTCTTTGCAGAAAGGCCAATGAGTAGATTGAATAAAAATACATTTACAAATGACAACAACTAACCTCAAATTAAAATAATACTAAAAATGAAAAGTTTTGTGTAGAGAGATGCAGGGTTTGTTAGTTCAGTTAGTTGCTGTGAAGCGCCGTGCGCTACAGGCTGCGCACAAACTTTGTACCAGTTTCTTCCATATGTTTTAAAACCTCTCTTATTTATTACTCTATGGTTAAAGCCATAGATAGCCTTATATACTAAAAGCGATGACTCGGAAGATGGACAAGACTATGAAAACAAATAAATAAGATATTGAGCTGCCATCTCAATATAGAAATGTTTCTGTCTTGTTGATAATGAGCCTCCCTGTAAGAACACAAACATGCGTGCATTAATAATCTCAAATTACATCGTAATTTCGAAATTGTCAATTGTTACACACAACTCGAAGTAAAATTTCCGGTGTAAGATTATGAAGAACGAATTCTTGTAGCACCTGCTGAATATCGGAACTTCTTTGTTCTTAACAGCCGATGAGGAACGTGCTTAGGTGTTGGATAACTGCATTCCTCATGATAGTTGTACGTTAAGTTAAGATAAATGGAAACCTCAGTACACATGCTATGCTACTACGAAGGCCTGACTAGACTGAGGTTTTCAATGTAGGGAGAAGAAAAACCCCCAAAACTCCCAGTATATGGATGACTTGAGGTCTGCTATTCGCAAAAACACCAATTTATTGAATAGATGACGCTTTAATTTGATTAAATCTTAATTATATTTGATAATAAGTTGAATTTTTCTGGAATCTCTAAAAGAAAATTTCACTCATTTTTGCTAATTGTCAAATTCGCGATACAAAATGTAAGTTAAAGTTATTAACGAAAGATTTACTGTGATATAAATCATAAATAATATCTTATAAATGTAGTAACTGGAAAGATTATATTAATTAACTCAGAGTGCAGTTTCGATAGCTTAGAAGACAAACAGTCTATCGCTTCGCAAGTACAGCCTTTGTTGGCCCACGGCCAAGCGGCACCACATTAATTTTCGATCAGGCAATCATTGCAAAGAAGGAAAGAATGAAACCATATGGTGCTTGCGGAGATAAGGTGAAATGATATTGGATTCATCAAAAGCAGGGAGTTGGATTTTATCTCTTATTTACTGAAATCTAATCAATACATGATATTGGGCTAATTGTATGAAACAAATACGTATTTAGCGATAGTATTTTTAGCAATATAACTGTTTGAATTGAAAGAGGAACTCGGATAGGTACTAAAAGTGTCCTTTATACTCATTTTTCGATTTTATTACCTATTTAAATTTTTATTTAAGAATTATTGTTATTTATATGGCTATATATGAAAGTAATTTTATTTGAAATTAATTATACAGTGTGTAGAAGCCGAACGGATTATATTTTAATAAATAATCTCTAGCACGTCAAATTTAAATCATGAATTGACATTCTTTAACGTGAAAATGCGAGCCCTACCTTCAACCCCACCCATTTTTTAAATCGGAAGTGTAGGCTTGTGATAGATCGTTTAAAAAGTCTCTTCATTCTCTATTAAAAATTTTAACGTTTTCCAAGGTCGTAGCCGGGATTTATAACAGGGGGGGGCAAACCATGGTCCATGGTCGTCCAAAATGTGAAATGTTACGATAAAAAGAAAAGGTTAGTGGAAACAAACCTTTGAGATTTTAATTATACTTAAATTAAACTGATAACATTTTTTTGGGGCTTAAACTAAATTTATCCAAAGCTTTCTTACTATTCAGTCCTGATTTTCCTTCAAAAATTTTTGATGCACACTCATCAAACACAACCAAGTGAGTCTGTCATCGCCCATTGTACTCCTGAGCCAGGTTTCTACCCTTCGTAGGGTACCTACTGAACGATCTTTCCACGGTAGCAGTAGTGGATGGGAAAGCCCTTAATATTAGCAGTTCGTGCCTTGTTGCAGGGAAAAAACATTAACTTCCTCCAAAAGTGCAGCCACTTCAATGTCCTTCTTCTAAATTATTTTACTTCCTCATATTGTACGACAAATCCAATTCTGCAGAGACATCACTCAACTTTCCATGAAAGATTCTGCATTATTTTTGCAATCTTTTGAAGCCATGTTGAGCATGCTTGAAGGATGAAAATAAGTTAAAGCAAAAGCAGGTGTATTTTTGTTGAAGAATCTAACATCCAAAGACGAGGTTGGAGGATGATTATTGACCGCTTTCAGTATTCAACTGCAGACTCAGAAGTGTACTTGCTTTTGAGTGACACGTGGTACTGACAACTCATCTCCTACTTTTTCTGCGATACCAAGTGATTTTTTTAAATAGATCATAGGAAACATTTTCGACATCTTATTGTCAATATTCTTTGATTGCATCTAGAATATCATCAATATGTTTCTGCACCATAACCAAATCTATACTTTTACCTTGTAAAACGTTTACAACGGATTCCAAAATTTCGTGGGAGTATTTTGCAATTGTTTATGCCTAAGATGAATATTGAATGTCAGTGAAGCTTTTTGAAAATATTTGTATGCTCTTATATTTTTTCGACCATCTGGTCTCACAGAGTATTGAAAGATTTGGAACCGATTTCCTACGGGCTGGCGATTCACGAAAGAAAGTTATTGTGTTTTCAACCGTTGCAATTGTGTTTTTTATTTCTGGTAGCTTGTTTGTATCATTGACCACAAGATTGGGTCTGTGGCTGGAGCAATGGATTTTTTGTTCATCAAAATTTAAAAATTATTTAATTTACTTTTGCTTCTAGGGGGGCAGTAGCCCCTCCCTGCCATTAGCTGGCTACGCCCATGTCGTTTTCTATTGCAACAATTAATATAGAATAGCTTCTTTGTAGTTGTTCATTTTCTTTTGAATTATGTATTGCGATTAAACTTTTCCATTAATAAACATTATTAGGAATTGTTATTTAAATAGTAACTTTACTTTCCCCGTATATTCGCTATATGTTCAAACACCAAGATCTCTCACAAATTGGTTTTTACTATACCCTTGACATTTTCAATTAATTTAATATATTTGCTGTTTCTAATAGTAACGAGAAGTAGTTAGTAACACCAACACCTGTCTTTAGTAGCAATGTTATCAAAATAACTGACAAATTTCTGGCAGCTGCAATTCGAGTGAATCGTGATTCGAATCTGAATATTTTCATTCCTGTTCTCTAGTTTTTAGTTTTGTAAATTGTTCCCGTGTAATCTAAAAATTTAGTTAACGTAAATATATAATAAACGAAAGTCCAGTTGGGAAATTGAGTAAGGTTTCAAAAATATTTTGATACGACATAAAGTGAAATAGTGGTGTTTAGGGGTTTGGAGCAATTTTATGAAATTTGCGTCAAAATGTGAGCTTCTGGGGTAGCTGAAAACAGTATTGAAAACATGTTCAGTATATAGATGCCTCCTCAATAAAATATCAAAACATTTTCTGCGGAAATGCATCAATTTCCCGAAATATGAACAATGTAAAAGTTAAATTAGAGTAGAGTCACCGTACAAAAACTACCGACAAGTAAATTCACTTCGTCGATTTATGGATTACCTAAAATTTCCTCACCCCTCCTATCGTCTGGCGAGCTCTGGCTAGTTTAAATCGTGTATTGAATGTTGTATTATGATAACAGACGTGTAAGGCGCCAGAGAAAAGATGTACCAAAATTTTCAAACGTTCCGACGCAACTGAATTTACTTGTCGGTAGTTAGTGTACGGTGGTAGAGTATTCACCACAGAACGTTCCTTGTGGCATTACTTATTATTTTTTCTCTTTTTTTTGGGAATCGAACAACAATAATGTCGAAAAAAAATTTTAAAACATTATTGTGGTTTGATTCCCAAGAAAATAAGAGAAAAAATAATATTCAATACAGAAGTTATAAATAATAAAAAATTTCACAACTTTTGTTTCAGCCCACTCATATTTTTTCTCATGAATATTTTAGAATAAATTATTGTATGCTTTAAAGCCCGAGTTTCGTTTATTTCAACATTAAATATTTTCCATTATTCATAGTTTGTAACGAGCAATGTTACTAAAATTATTCCTGTATCCAACGTAATCCTTATTTTATGTTCGGCTGTTACTGTTGTCGAACATGCGAAACTTGCATTTGCAATGCTGAATATCGGGAAATAAACTGGCGATGTAATTAAGATATGGCCCTGGGTATTGTATCTTATTATCCAGACTGATCTTTGTACCGAATTTGGATTTCGAGTAGACTAGATTTCCTCCTGAGTTTAAACTGATATTCTTAGAAAAACAAGACGCTAAAATATTTATAAGTCTTTGTTTCTCTGATCATTTACTATTGAATGCTCCCAAATGATTTCGCGACATTCCAAATATTTTTAACCCAAAAATCTTACAAATTGTCAAACTGGAAAACATGCCCTTTGCAGTACCTTGAAGTATGTAGATTAATATAAAAAAAATTTTACCAGCCTATCGATTTCCCAAATTAGAAAAAAAAATCAAACAACTTTTTTTTTTTGGAAATACTCGATATTTCACGCTGGGAGGAAGGTGGAGAAGAATAAAAATACCACCGTGTAGGGGAAGTGTTTTGCAATAAAAAAAGTCTCCTGCGTTTTTTTCGTCCGATCAATGGTTTGTCCGTAAAAAATTCGGTAAACTAATTATGTGTTCCGGATCCGCGCGACTCTGCTGCACGGCGGAAAAAAATATAAATATTCAATCAGAATTTTTTTTCCATCTTTGGTGAGAGTTAAAGTTGTAAATAATAAATAAAAGGTGATAAATTAATTTCTGCGCTCTGATATTGTGTCTGGAAACCGTCCTCTTATCACGATAGCAATATCGTCCGCGTACCCCAGGTACTGAATACCTTCATCTGAAAGCCTTACTAGAAGCGTGTCTACTAGAATCGCCCACAAAAGGGGCGATAAGACGCCTCCTTGAGGACAACCCCTTTCCACTCCCGCTATGATGGTTGCTTCCCCATGGTGGATGTGATTATCCTATTCCCTAGATTAGCTGCAAGCCACCCGCAGATGATGGGTTCGACCCCTCTTCTTTCCATACACCTTGTTATAGATAATGGAGAGGCGTTATTGAATGCTCCCTCTATATCCAGAAAAGTAGCTACTGCTATTTCCTTGTCTATCGACTTGGACAGTAGCCTGTTTAGATCGTCCAGAGCCAAGTCTGTTGACTTACCCAGTTGATACGCATACTGACTCTCGCTTAGAGGGCGAGCTTTCAGAGCGTTGTCCTTTAAGTACCTATCCACTAGCTTTTTTAAAGTCTTAAGCAGAAAGGACGTTAGGCTAATTGGTCTATATGACTGGGGCGTTTGGTCAGAAATTCTACCTGCCTTCGGAAGGTAGATGACCTTCACCCTCCTCCATATTACCGGAGTATGTTTAAGGGCTAAGCTGGCCTTGAAGATCTCACTTAGTTGGGGCACTAATACCTCTTTACCCTTCTGCAGTAGGACCGGATAGATTCCATCCTCCCCCGGTGATTTAAAGGGCTGGAATTCGTCTATGGCCCACCTTATTTTATCTGGTCTTGTAATGGCAGTGGCATGTTGCCAGTCTTCCCTACTGGGTCTACCTGCCTCTTGGGGATTTCTGACTACCTCCTGCCGACTTAGATTAATGGTAGCTCCTGGAACGTCTGCTTTTGTCAGCAGCTCCAAGCTTTTCTGTGCCGTTTCTGCATAGTTTCCGTCCATTTTCTTGAAAAGATTCACCTTGTCATTGGAGCCCTCCTTGGCCAGAACTTTGGGAATTCTGGAGCATTCTGTGGTCTCTAGAACCTCCTCATAGAATCCCTTTTTGAGTCTCTTTTGGCCTTTCGGATCTCCTTATTATATTCATCTATGGAACAGACCTCCTAAATAACAGTTTCCATCCTTCGAAAAATTGTTTCAATGCCACCTAATTATATATTTTTCATTGAGATACTTGGTTTTTTATTAGAATATAATATTAATATTATATATGAGATATTTGCTAAAAATGATTATGTGCAATGACAAAAAAATTGTCATCTTAAAGCCGAAACTTTCCTCTTCAAAACGCCGTATTACAATTATTTATATCTAAATTATAACTGTACAATAGTTTAAAATGTACTCCGCCGCGCTTCAGAAAATAGAGTCGCGCGGATGCGGAGCACATACTTAGTTTACCGAATTTTTTCCAGGCAAACCATTGCTCGGACGAAAGAGACACAAGAAACCTATTTTGCTGCAAAACACTCCCCCTACACGGTGGTATTTTTTATTTTCCTCTACCTTCATCCCAGCGCGAAATATTGAAAATTTTCAAAACATTTTTTTTTTGATTTTTCTTTCTAATTTGGGAAATCGATAGACTGGTAAACTTTTTTATATATATATACTTTAAGGTACTCATGAAAAAAAAATCAGCCGTATTGATAATTACTTGTAGTTGGCCTATCATGAGGGTCATGCGATTCAACAAAGACATACTCACCGTCTTTGTTTTCTCCTATTGCGTTTAATCATAACTTCCAAATAAAATCCGTAAGGTGAATAAGGCAGACTTATGCAAATTTGACAGGAGAAAAAAGGATATGTATTTGACTTTTGACTATATTATAGTAGTTTCATTTCTTTACGGTTAATTTTTCTATACGCTGCTTAGATTTGTTTACAAACTACTTTCATATAAATAGTGATAAACTATTAAACATCATTAAACTGACAAGTTTAGATGAATATATGCAGTTTGCTGTAATTCACTACATAGTTTCGGAACTTCACGAAGTAGTTTCAGGAGGCGTTTTCAGGGTATAAACTGTATTTAATGTGATACATTTATTACAATGACACAACTGTAGTCACAGTTAATTTATTGACATATTGAACAAATAGAATGTTAGAAAATTATAAGACTCGAGAGTAAATTTTGTGGAAATCATTATCTAAATCGCGGTTGTGGATTTTAAATATTTTATTAAACATGTGTCGTTAAAAAACTCCTTCCATTAATCGTGAATGGTACTGATACATATCAAGGAACTAAATAGACTAACTAACGGTACTCCGCTAACTTTTGTAGCACAACCGGCTAGTCTATACATGCGGTAAACTGGTCCAATTACTGACTGAGTGTACTGCAACGACTACATGCACTAGAATATATTATGTATACGTCCATTTATTAGAAAGTACCGAGTGATAGTTTCTACATAAATTTTACTTTATCACTTTAATCATAAAAATATATATATACTTCCGCTATAAATATTGAAATTTAGAAAATAAATCATTGTTATCGACCTCCAACGGTAGAATGTTAATAATGTAGTTTTTTTTGTAATTTATTGATAAAAAACTTCATATTTTGCATATATAGAGAGAGATAGAACGTTTGGATATGTAATTTGTACCCTAAAACTGCCCCAGGCTAGAGCACTCCACCTCAGGGAGTGGTATTAGCACCAATTAAACTATTTTATACACTATCACTGGGATGGGGTGTACAATTAATATTAAATTGGACGCCACCAGCTTTTTAATCGAACGAAGCAATTAAAACAAGAAAGAAAAGGTGGAAAGCTGGAAACACATTGTGAGAAATTGAATTTACGTTACAAAGAAATGAATAAAATAAATCTACTTATTCCCGAACACGTTTATCCAATTCAATGATTATTGAATAATCAATACAAAGAATGAAATGATAATTATTTATTGAATTATTTAAAACTCAACATAAATTTAATGTTTCAAAAATTAAACAAAGAAAATACCAATTGTAATTAGCACGCCAAATCCAAACCTTACACACGCTAAAGATAAGACGGAGGAACTTATCTTAGAGGGCTGAGAATGTTTGCAGCTCTTAGCGCGATGGCGGCAGTGGCGGTAATGTCTTCGACAGGCTGTGGACCTCGTGCACGGGACAGGAACGAAGTGGACTGAAGATGCCTTTGTGTTTGCCCTCTTAAGAATGGAACTTGCCTTAAACTTGCAGGCTGCAGGGCTGCGGAAAAAGAGAAAACAGGGATAAGGAACTAGAAAAGAAACATTAGGAAGGAACGAATAAATAGAACAGATCAGGTAAAAAAGGAGCTTATGCTATAGTGCATACCAAACCCGAACTCCACGTGTCAAAATAAAACTTAACAGTGATCTGTTTTATTCTATTCGTTTTGTTCCTCAAGTACACAAAAGAATGTAAATCAGCAAATAAGCAATAAATATGAATGAGCTGTAAGCACTAAAAAATAACCTAGGGAAAATACAATAATTAACTTACCAACCAGACAATAGAAAATTGTTCACCAAAAATTAACAAGAAAATATAAATAACTTGTTGCCTTCAATGTGGAAGTTAGAGGAAAGAAAGAGTCCACTCGAAAATTGAAATTTCGAACATCGACAGACAAAAATGGAAGGGGAATTTAATAAAAATTAATGTTTTATTTCGGAGTGGCTAATGCGACAAGGAAACGGCATGTTTGAAAATTTAGTAGAAATTTGGGAGGAAGTGACTAATGAGCCAAAAAATTCACTAAATGAAATAGTTTTTCAGACTAAAAGCGTAACAGCTGAACAGCATGCTAAAAATTCATTGTCAATCGGGGATTTAGCCCGAGAAGTAGATATTTCTTTTTAGTGAACGGTCAGATATTCAAAAGTTTTCAATTGATAATATTTCACGTTTGTTATTGTCAGTATATTTGTTGGTTTTAACAAGTATTTCGTTCAAAACTTCGCAAACAATCTGATATATATTTGACATATAATAATAACCAATAGCAATACATTATTCTAGCCAATCATTCGGTATTATACTGATAATTCTGCTTCTCATCGATAATACCTTGTTCACATTGAAACGTCAAAATTTTACTTTGAATTTGTCATTATTGACAACTAAAAGTGCTTCGAAGTTTATTGAAAAATGAACACAAACCGATTCAGTGCCATCTCCCAAGAGAATATTGAACATTTAATACAAAGTTCCACTCCACAATTGTCGAAAAAAATTATCTTCCCTAATACAACTCGTTCTCCAAATTTCATCACATAATTTTTTATTTTCATCACTCAAACTTGTTTATTTGGCAAAACTATGAAAGCAAACCTTTGATAATTTCGAGCTAAACGTTCTCCCAAAGCAAACTGACGATTTTAAATAAATGAAATGCATGCTTTTAGTAACCTACTTTTGAGTAAAATAATTGAAACTCTCGGCAACATTGTAAGCAATCTTGCATGTTACACTTCCGGATATCCTACACGGCCAATTCCAAGGTCTCTAATCTAAGAAAATTTTTCCAACTATTCGTTGTTGGTGTAACCAACAAAACGAACAACTATGGACGACGCAGCATAGAAACTATCAGCATAGCCCGAAGGCAACGAACCGTATCTAGACCAGTTTCTTATTCAATGCATAAATAAAGAACGTAGAAGCATATTGCAATGTTTACGGTGATTTGAAATGAAGAAAGAAACATAGTCGTAGACAAGAAGTAGTGTAAGATTAATAACAACGCATATAAATTGAAATTATATTGAAATTTTACTGTTCTAATCAATGATTTTGGGATATAGTTCATTTACGATAAGTTTGGAGTTTTGACATTTGTAGTAACAATTGCAGCCAATGAACAAAATCTAAATATCCAAAGTGTAAATGGAATAATTAATCATATAAAGGGGGAAGTTACGGTCCAAAAGCTACCGTGTCCAGGATTGCCGGACAATTTATAATTTGTTATTTACACTGTGTAAGATATAATCTGTTATTTTCATAACAATTTAATTGCGTCGCAATGCATGAGTCTTCATCAAATGGTTGCAAGGAGATGGCAGCATCCCTAATATCATATTTTGAAAGATGACGAGATAACGGTGAACCGTTTATTTCTATTACTTCTGTGAGAGATGTAAGTTTTGAATAAATACATTGTTACTTAATACTGCAATAACGATTCAATTCAACATGTGCATGAAGATAACATTCTTCAGTTAAACTTATGGTTTCAAACTTGGACATCTTGAAATTTATGCATTTACTTATCAAAATTTTATAATTTCTGATTTCTCTTATTTTTGAGTTGAATGTAATCCTATACAATAAACAACTTATCAACATAATTTTATGCCAACAGATACAAAAAATTACAGCGTGGCATCGATGTAAAACGTCTGTCATGTTTTCTTATTGCAAACTTATTTTAAATGAACTATATTCCAACATCTTACCTTTGTACCTGTACCAAACAATCAATCTCTAAACTAAATCAACAAGCTATAAGGGTAGTAATTCGTGCAACCCTTGTATATAGGGTGCGCGTGTTTAGATCTTTATGCCCAAATATTTTTTAATTAATGTAGTTTGAAATCTGTTTTCGAGCGAAGTTGATCAATAATATTGTGCCAGCTTTCAAGGAAGGAGTTCCGTGAAGTTTAGTTGTTGAACTATCAATTTTCCGTGCCATTGTGATGCCTTTTGGCCCATTATAATAATATAATAATAAATATTCATACTAAGAATTGATTCACCTTGATCTTATTTCAACAAAACGTTCGAACATTTCATTATTATATAAATATGAATAAAGAAGGTTATTGTCAAGTTCAAGCGTGGTGCAAGACAAAAACAATTATATGTTTATCTGTTCTGCTTGAACTTGACCATATAAATATACATTCAGTATTGATCAAAGGAGAAGTCGATGCAGAATAGTTGAAGAAGACTATTCTATATAGTTGAATAGTCACCCACCAATCACCCACCACTCACCTACTAGTAATCTACCAAAGTATCCATCGACAATACATCCATTACACAATCGATCCATACAAAAGCTCGGTACTGGATATACATAGCTTTTTTTCAAAAAAAAAAAACTCCATCATTACACTTAATAAATGCTTTAAAAGTCATGGATGATAAGGTATTATTCTGAAATACAACTGTTAAAATATGTATAAAAATATTTCCAGAATTTTTAATTATTTTCCGCCTCTACTAGAATGAATGACAATGAAAGAACAATTTTTCATTTCCATTAATATTTATCAACAATTCCTTTCACTCAACCAAATTCGAAGAGTGCAAGTTCCAACTGACTGACGAGCTGACAAGTTTGTGTAAACGCTACGTGAACTCTTTTTATGTTTTTTTTTCCATGTAACTGCAGTAGAGTGGCACCAGTAGAGTATGAATTTAAAAGAAGATCCGAGTCAGCTTGTCCTATGTACATTGTTTGCCTTTCCAGCTATACTCTTCTCGTTTCCTATGTTCCTTTATATATTCACTTTGTTTTATATTTGCATGATGAGAACGCACCATAGTCGCAGAGAGTCGAGAATTTCTTTTTATCTAAAGGGACTAGTAATGGAATATATCATACATGATAAAATTTCATACGCTGGTTTATTAACAACACGCATGCAATCACAGTCTTCACAGTCATCACAAGATGTGCTCTTGATTGAGCCGCTTATGTGAAGAGACCAGTAGCTCTTATCAGTCTTTTTACTAGGTCCTTCCTGGAGGAATCCTCCCTTGGATGCTCTAGCTCTGGAAATATCTCCAATAAGACAATGTATGCATGTGCTTCCTTGGGATACAGAGACAGGTGTCTGGTATCTGGCCCCTGCAGATGCTCAATATTTCGTTGGTCAGCGTCTCCGAAGACTTTTTGACCAGGAATCGGCTTTGTTCCTGCTTTAACACGTGTCTCCAGTACGTCTGATCCTTAGTTTGGATCCACCTGAAGCGAAAAAGACCAAAGGAATAACTATTCATTCATTCATTAATCCACAACTTCCCTAATTATATTTCTTGTTGAAGTTTAATTTTCAGTATAAAATTTTCAATTAATGAACACACAATGGTAGAAAGAAAAAGTATATGAAATGTATATTTATTTATTCAAACTTGAAATATATTTCTTTGAACTGTCGCCCTATAAAACTTCAAGGAGCTTTATTCATTTCTGCTCGTATTTAATAAATGAAGAGCGTTTAGTTAATTTGAATACAGTGACGACAACCGGGTGAACCAATGTCGGGTAGTTACCATACATATACAAGGTAGTTTAGAGTCGATATTGACAAGCATTGAAGTAGATTGTATTTGCTTAAAATTTACAGCAGGAAAAATATTTTGGCGACTTGAAAAATGCTTGAAATTTGTAACGGGGGTTTTTTGAAAGAGGAAAAAACAAGGACAGTCAATTTTTTGATAAAATCATTTTTTTAACTTAAAAAAGTCTGTTGGAATTTTCGAAAACAATACTAAAAATTCCGATTATTTCTAACACTCCAACCAAATTACATATTTACCCTAAATAATTCAAATATTGTGGGATAACGAATCTTTTCCGTGTTTTTGTGCGAGTCTGCATTACCTATTTATAACATGTGGTAGATATCAACTGTGCCAAAAGCATTACTGTTTTCACGTTTTGAAACTATATTATATTATGGCTGCCCAATCATTTTTGAACGTTTATAATTCGCTATATCTATAGCTGAACGTCGTTAATTTTCTAGGTTTATTATCATAGATAAATGTGCAATCGATTATTTTATGAATGAAATTTCTTTTTTGAAGTTATTTTTACGTTTAGTTGAATTAACATCTGTTCCACGGAATTTGTTTATGTTTCAACAATCAGGCACCAATAAAATGTCTTAATAATTATTATCGATATTATGATAATTTTGAACACTATTTTACACGAAGAAAAATTCAGATAATTGTACAGCTGTGGAAAAAAAACGAGGGTTGTCTTTTAATTTGTAACCTAAAAAACCCCACGTTAGGCGCCAATTTGAAACCTAAACAGCCCCAGGCTAGAGCACTCCACCTCAGGGAGTGGAATTCGGCACCCATCAAACTATTTCACACGCTATCACTGGGATGCAACTAAGGCAATTGATAATTATAAAATATAAAAATAGTGCGTATTTATTTATTCATTAATACACACTCTACATAAAAACAGACTTGTAGATACTACAATATGGAACAGTTCGACAAAATGATATTTCATCTTAAATTGATCTTTTTTCATGCACTATGTTTTTATTATTTGACTTTCTTGATATAATTCACATATGTCCTCAAATAAAACCTAGCAAACAATATGACCATGAAGATATTATTACTGATCCATAGGAGCATCATCAATGGAGCTACTTTACGAACACAATTCGGTACTATCATATTAACAGTGAAATACATCCACATTATATTCAGTTGAATCTAGAACAAATGACATATTGGTTAGCATTTTACAAAATAACAGTTACATTTATTTGTGGGTCAGCGGTACACCCCTGAGATAAGGCAGAGAACCGATTTAACCGACCAAGAAAAGATGCTAGGATGAAACTAATTGCAGTAGGTGCATTGAGTTATGGCAAACATGAAAACTTCAGTGACTTTTTTGCGTGCAAGTGGTCAGTAATAACAAATAAATTGCAAAATAGATACTGAGAAAATATTTTTTATATATTTTATGCAAATATAAACACTCTTGTGTTCGGTTATTTCGATTTTTTATGTGTTATTTTAGGGGTGCAGCCTATAGGTGTATTTTTTGTTCAATACGTCTGATTTCGACACAAAAATTACTTACTATCTGTATCAAAGTCATACTCTTCTTCAACACCAAATGTGTTTTCCATTTAGGATCCAAAGAACTAAGTAAGTAATAAACATACATAAGTGCATGCACAATGCTATTCAGGAAAGGAATAATCACTACAAAATCACCCCAGCTGTATTTATTACCAAACCAAGAAGCTAAGTATATTCCAATATGGTGGTATACATGGAGAAAACTTATCTGTCTGTTGCTCTTTTTAAGTACGAAGAAAACCTAAAATATTACCTATATTATAAACCAAGGTGATGAAGACTATTATTATTGACCGAGCACCAAAATTATTTCGCGTGGTTTATTAATGTCTTCGTGTATTTACAATTCTTCCCACTACTAGCCAAATTTGAGACAAAAATTAAAAATAATCCACAAGCGCACTACGAGAAGCGCTTACCCCGTCGTCTGACTGACAAGTACACGGTCAGTTTTCGATATTATGAACGTACTCGTTATGTCATCATTCCTTTTTGGTTGAGCGAGAATTTTAAACTAATGGCATTTTCATTCAAATAATTTTATCTTGATAGGTAATTTCAAGTAGCTAATATGTTAAAAACAATCTCCTTTGTGTACAAAATTGTGTTGCACAAGTTTTTGTTGAACTAGGTACCCCAGATAGCAAAAAATAGTTTCTAAATATTTTAAAAAAATGTTTGTTAAATATTTGTAGCGACAGATTTTTAAATATTAAACAAATATTATTTTCAAATATTAAATAAATATTTGTAAATATTTATTAAATATTTGTTATACAGTGTGACCCACTTTTAATGGAAACACCCCCCTAAAATTTGAAGTTGTAAACAGATTCTAATAATTTTTTTTTGAAATGTCAAGTACTGAAAGGTCTACCTTGGGACAAAATTTGAAATGTTTATTCCAATTTTCAGGACATACTACGATATTTTTTCTTAGTCAAAAATCGAGATTTTTTATTAGCGATTTTTTTATTGAAAAAATCACTACGCCACTGGATTCAGAGTACCTCTAAACAGGTGTGACCAAAATTTCATGGAAAAATATTCATTAATAACAAAGTTATGACAACTCAAAAATTCGAAAACTCACACAGCTAACATAGTCACAAAAACACCCTATATCAACAGATATAGCCATGAGAATATTTTTTTATGATTTCAACAAAGTGCCGCCAGATGAAAAAAAAACAGATACTTAGCGTGAATTTTTTTAATGAAAATAATGGAATTACATTCACACAATTCAACTAATAATGAAGGAAAAAATTTTAATTAACGTAACTATGAAAACTAATTATTGAAATGTTTCGATTCAGTGCAACAATTGATTCAAACTCATATTCTAGAAGCCTCTACTAATCCACCACGTATTTCGATACATTTGTCGTAGCGCTTACGAATGTTTCTGATTACGTTCCTTAGTTCTGCACATACCTGTCGAATTCTTGCACAAAGTTCATTTCTATCTCTTGAGCGGTTTTTGTAAACCTTTTGTGTGAGAAGTCCCCAGAAAAAAAAAACCCAAAACTTGAGGTCTGGAAATCTGGGTGGCCACTCTATAAACGGACTACCACGGTCTATCCATCGGTTTGGAAAATGTTCGTTAAGCCATTGCCTCACAGCTCTGGCAAAATGAACTGAACATCCATCTAACTGGACAATTAAATTTGATCGTTCATTGATTGAAAGCTCGTGAATAGCATTCCAAAACTATGTGTTTAAAAATTCTAGAAACCTCTGCGCATTATGCTTTCCTCAAAAAAGAAAAGACCACAGACGTTGATTTTTTGGAAAGTTTTTTTTTCTCATCTGGCGGCACTTTATTGTTGAAATCATAAAAAATATTCTAATGGCTATATCTGTTGATATAGGGTGTTTTTTGTGACTGTTAGCTGTGTGAGTTTTCGAATATTTGAGTTGTCATCACTTTGTTATTAATGAATATTTTTCCATGAAATTTTGGTCACACCTGTTTAGAGGTACTCTGAATCCAGTGGCGTAGTGATTTTTTCAATAAAAAAATCGCTAATAAGAAATCTCGATTTTCGACTAAGAAAAAATATCGTAGTATGCCCTGAAAATTGGAATAAACATTTCAAATTTTGTCTCAAGGTAGACCTTTTAGTACTCCACATTTCAAAAAAAAAATTATTAGAATCTGTTCACATCTTCAAATTTTAGGGGGGTGTTTCCATTAAAAATGGGTCACACTGTATATATTTATTATATATTTGTTATAGATATTTTAATAATTAGGTACATGATTGGCAAGTTAGAATTCTTTGGGATCCTGCAAAACTATTTCCCCAAAAAATGAAACACTGTTAATTTCTAAATATTTTATTTCTAAGAACCATGATTGAACATTTTAAATTGTCAATATCAAAATTCTCTGATGCTCCATTTCCCTGAAAATAAAACACATTGCTACTAATTATTATTATAGGCGAGGAAATTAACAATCTTCATAGTTGGGTAGTTTTAAGACTTTCATAAAGAACTTCATGTAAATTATTTCAAGCTTTTATCTTGTTATAATGTCCGGACAGAAGCACGTAAATAACACAATCACTATTATAGTGTAGGTACACACTCAATCTGAACGAAAAAATAAACTCCGAATACACACTACACACACAATCACAATAATTCACAAAATATAAACGATGTCTCTGAATGGTACCTGGACAAACAAAAAACAATACAGAACACAAAATGGCAAATGGCTGCTATGTTTATTGTTCACGGCGCACGGTACCACAACACAACCCTACTGCACGGTACCTTTCGTTTTCATGTGCAACGCATGCTCAGTCAGTACACTATACTGTGCCATATTGACAATATCTGTTGAAATTCAATTTAAATCGTAAACAACACTGATGACTTCACATGTTTTGTTCCTTTTGAATGTTTAAGTAACTGAATTTAATGTCTACTGTTTGCAGTAAATATTCCAAATGCAGGTTGGGATTATCACCTCGCAAAATAAAAATGAAAGAAGAGTAAATAATACGTTTATTTGTATTTTATCACCCAGTACCCAGTGTATATAATAATTATATTCAACCGGCAACATTGAACAGAATAACGTTCTTCATAGGCAAAAAAGGGAGCAAGGAACAAAGATTAGGTCTGGTATACATCTGGTAGCGGGGAAAGGAAATAAAATTTAGGTACAAAAACATTCAATCTGAATGTTTATGTGGGTATTTACCCAAAATGTAGATTTTTCAGAGAGGTAGGTATTTATCATTATTTAAATGTCTGCTCCAAATTTACTGAATTAGTGAATATAGGTGTAGTATACATGGAATTAGGAAAATTATATACAATTTATTTAACGAATAATATGAAAATATCGAACAAATATTTTTTTTAATTCCTACTTCCTGGCCATCGGAGAGTAGGTATAGGTAGGTGGGAATAATTTCCAAGAACGAAATAAACGGTTTTTAAAGCAGGTACCTATACCTAACATGATGGTTCAATTAGGTATAACTCTTACAGCCATTTGCACCGGTCTTAGTTAAGTTGTGGTTAAGTTTT